>PVLD010007018.1:0-95033 GCA_004027595.1 Dinomys branickii
AAAAAAAAAAAAAAAACTAAGTAAAAAAAAAGCCCCTAACAGTAACCATGCCACCTCTTCAACATTTTATTGCCTTGAAATTTCTTCTACCAGATTAATTAGTCCACTGCCCTTAATCTGAGCCTCAGGCAAAGTCTCTGGACACAAGCAAAATGCAGTCAAACTTTCTGCCAAGCCATAATACACATCACCTGCAGTCTAAAAGCCAATGCAGTCCTTCTTCTCAGCAGAAACATCCCAAGCCTGGTCTTCGCCAGCAGCACTTTTGTCAGCCTTCTGGTCCTCTGAGCTCTAACCAGAATGCCATAAGAAGAGCATAAGATATTCCAGCTCTACTTTTTCAGCTGGTATCTAGAAACCTTTCCAAACTCTTCCCACAAGCCATTCCCAAAATCTCCTGAGCCACATGGTCAGGTATAGTCACAGAAACGACCCTGCTTCTCTGGTACCAAATTCTGTCTTAGTTGCTTTTCTTATTACTGGGACAAAATATCCAACACCCAAAACTCCAAGGGAAAAGGTTATTTATTTAGCTCAGAGATTGTAGAGGTTTTAGTCCATAATTGGCTAGATCCAAGACAGAGTGGCACATACAGAGTGGCAGCAGTTCACAGAGCAGAACACAGCAAAAGCAACAAAAGGAAGAAGAGAGAGCAAGACAAGCCTCTTTCTGTCCCTTAAATTATATCCAGTCTATCAGGATTAGGGCAGTGCCAATCCAATCACTGGACTAATCCAGCAATCATCCCTCCTTAATCTCATCATTAGAACATGAAACAATCACAAACTCTATGAATCAATCAATCACCTATGAAAAGCCTGCCTCTATGACTGAGGCTGGGGGAGGCAGCTTTGGGACACAAACCATAGCAAGAATATAGAAAGGACTCAAACATTTACTTTCAATGTATTTTGTTTCTTCCCAGTGAAAAGGTAACATAGCCTTCAAACATACTCCATAAAAGTTACTTCCTCTGACTTTGCAGAGTCAATTAGAACAAAATCACATAACCCCTCTCTTTCATGGATAACAGCAATTCATACTACACTTAAGTGCTGGGATGGGGACATATTGACATTCATTTGTGAATAGTTTAAAAAGAATTTATTCCTAAAGAAAAGGCATCACACATAGTAATTAGAAAGGAGGCAGAGGAATGACTCCAAGTGTTACTTTCTTCATAAAGTAATATAGCCTTCATTTTAAATCACCAATAAATGACCGACAAAGGCTACACAGTTCTACATTACAAAAGCAAGACCTCAATTATGCAGGAGCAAATTTCTACCTTGGCTACAAGAAGAGAACTCAATAAAACACCAGTAGTGCACCTAACTTTGAACAATGTAAGTTCATATTATATCTTTTAAAGTACACTGCAAAACTGAAATTCCTGTGAACTTAATGAGATTACTTAAAGTATAAGAACATCGACCAATTAGAGGTTAAAACAATTAGAAGCTGGGTTTTTTTTTTTTAACAATTTGCCCGATGCCCTCACAACCATAATAAATTAATGAATTAAAGAACAGATCCACTTGTATTTGTAACTCACCATTTGTACAAGTAGCCCATCCAAATATGGTTCTAAATAATTAAACTACTAAAGAAAAAAGAAGTCAGATCACACACGTTTTAACTGTCTAAAGATCACTTCATCTATTGAGGAACCTTTCTTCCTGAGCTTAAAGATTCCTTTCTGTAAAGTCAGAAATAACAGCAGGAGAAAGAGATGGACCAGGCATGGAAGCAATTTTCTCCACAAAGAGAAGCCCAGAGCATAGTAGTACAGCTGAATAGCTACTATCAAGGTCTACCTGTCCTCCAAGGAAGTGTGTACTGTGAAGCCCATACATCTGGTATTTCAGACAGAAAACAGGACACATTTTAGGTGAAATATTTCCCCAGTTAATGTGCCAGCAGTGTGGTGGGAACAGAGCCCAATCCCAAAATATTAGAAATAGGGCCCTATCATAAAATACTAAAAAGTTCAAACTACATTTTAGTTCTGCACAAATAATTCATTACACAGTGTTCCTACAACTATTAAAGGTAAAGATAAATATATCCAAAAGGTAAAGGTCCTCCTCTTAGGCAGATCTTAAATATCTATGAAAATGGAAAATTGTCCTGGGCATTTTATTTGTCTAAATTTCATTAACTAACTTTACAGTGCATAAAAAAGAATGGACAAGACCCAGCCAGAGAGTGATCTGAGATTAATGAAATTTAAGGCAGTTGCTCTTGCTGTGTCTGCCTCTCAGCTGTCCAATGAGATCTGAGCAACAGCAAAGTCATTTGTGCCTTATAGAATTACACCTTCAGTCACTTAGGGCCAGCATCCTATTCACTGTGGTGGTCAATCAGGCTTATTACAGGGTTTAGCGAGCTGTTAAGGATCTTGATCTAAAATGAAAAAAAAAAAAAAAAAACCGATGGGTAACTCTAAGGCGATAGTAGCAGAAATAGAAAAAAAAAGGACATGTTTGAACAAATTAAAGCAAAACTGACAGGATTAAATGACTGAATAGAAAGAGGAGGAAAGAAAGAAAAAGGCATGATTGGCCCCAGTGATTTGGCTCACATGGCTCTGTGGAAGATCCATTTTAGTTAAGAGAGTTTATACAATGAAAACTAGACTACATGTGGAGGGTAAACAGGTCAATTTGACAGTTATGTGCTTGTAAAAGACTGAATTTTAGCAACTTGAAATGCACATGAGTTAGGAACTCAGAAGAGAGAAGCTGACAAATAGCTCAAATGATAGGGATAAATGAATCTTTTTCTCTCTCCTGCCCTTTATGCTGAGGACTGAACCAAGCACTTTAACACACAAGCTAAGAAAGCACTCCACCACTAATTACATCCCCAACCCTAAATGGATTTTTTGAGTCAAGAAATGTAGTATACGAGTCTTTCCCCTAAAAGCTTACAATCTTAGTAAGACTGGAGAATTAGTTCAGGGATATAGCTCAGTGATGCAGCCCCCTGCCTAGCAAGAGTAAGGTCCTGAGTTCAATTCCTGGTATCAGAAAAAAAAAAAGAGTGGAAAGTTAAGAAATTAATATAAAAAAAATTTGGAAAGAAACAAAGCAAGAGCTAGCCTTTGGTTGCTAACAACATTTAGAAGTGAAGCAGAGAGGAGATGTCAGAAAAGCGGACTGTCAAGGGTGGATCTCGCCAAGGTGAGCAGAAGAAAACAGGATAAAATAGCATTATCTGGAGAATAAAGAGCTTTACAAAGAGACAAGTGCCCACCTCCGTCACTGCAGAGCAGTCGAGTGAGGAGCGAACGGAGGACACCGCTGATGACTTTGGTAAGAGCACTGGAAGAGCACCAGAGGCCCAGGCTTGAGGCAAAGAAAGAGTCGTGGGGACCCTGTGCGGGGAATCAGCAGCGGGAGGGCTACTGCACTCCTGTAGACAGCTGGCTCAGAAAAGTCCTCTGTGAGGAGTAGCAGTGAGGGAGGGGAGGCAGCCAGAGCAGACCATCAGGGTGAGATTTGTTTCCTTTTCTTTTTAAAAATGAGTGTTCTTGATGCATGCACCTATGTGAATGAGAAAAAGGACATTACCAGGTAACTTTGTTGTTGTTTATAGTAGAGAAACTAGAGATAAGAAATTAAGGGCGTTTTATAGAAGAGCACAACTATATATCTTCCTATTAGAAAAACTTAAAAAGGTAAAGAAGAAAAACCACAGAGTAAAATACTTTTAAAATGCAAGTGAAAGAATATTAAAATATAAAAAATGCCACTCCACTAAATACATTTATTCTCAAGTCAAAGGGAAAATAGAAATTTCACATACAACATTTTAGGAAAACCTTAATTAATAAGAATATTACAATATGTTTAACATTGCTGAACTGGTCATTCAAAGATGGTTAAAATTGAAGATTTTACATTATACCTTTATGTATTTTACTCAAGTTAAAAATAAATATAGATCAAAATATATGGGTTGCTGCCAGAAAAGTACTCATAAAAATATAAAACATTAATAAATTATCCCAATAAAAATTGAAGGGTAAAACAAAAAAAGAGACTTAAGCTGCCAACTCAGAGAGATAGATGAAGGACAAGGAAAATTGAAGGAAAGCAGAACAAGAGTGACTACAGATAAAAAGGAAAACTCACAAAGGTAATGAGAGTTTGAATCATGTAAATGTATTACAATTGAAATAAAATGAATTCAAAACAAAGCATCATCTAATATACTAATAGTTTTATTGTAGAGACTATAATTTGAAATCAAAAGAGATGAAAGGGTCACACAAAATCAAAACTGATGTCCAAGTCTTCCTACTCCCAGTCAAGTTGAAATTTAGCAAAGGTAGAGATTAGGATGCCATAGAAATCCCACCATAGCGAGGGTTTGCAAGGAAGTGTAAGTGGTAGAAGAAGCTGCCAGGGCTGGGCACTGGTGACAACAGACATAACAAGGATGGGGACAGCACTTGGGGAAGCCTGAAAGAATGTTTACCAGACAAGAGCTTAATGATTTATGATAATAAAGAGAATAAACCCACACTGAGATAAGCACTTAATAGGTAACCATAAACATTCTTGTGAAAGAGCATTTTTTAAGAAAAAGAGCTAGTGATTAGGTGGAGGTATAAGGATTGCATTTTGAAGCTACACTTAACAAAGACGCATTTAATGTCAAAAAGAAAATGTTAAGGAAAACTCCCATTACCTGAGAAAACTGCCTGTGGTGAAAGTAGATATTTCCGGCATTGAAGTAAGCCAGTGAGTACTTGGGGTCTAAAGCAATTGCTGCTTGATAGTCTTTCATCGCGTTCTGTCGCTGACCCATAAACTCATGAATCACCCCGCGATTTGTTAAGAACTCTGCTGTAGTATTGATCTGCAATATAATGGTGTGAACCTTAGCATCTGGGAAGAGTATTTATCTCCGGTTTCATGTCTGCAGAAATGAACATTATGAAATCTATTTGTGGGAAAGAGTAACTTTATAGGGCACGTAAAACCAAAACCCCACTAGAGCAAATATTGTGAGCAAGGATTTGTTATGAAATGGGTTTGATGTCAACACTGTGTTGATTTGGTCGCAATAAAACAAATAGTCTTAATGCTTTACTCAGCCGCTCTCCAAGACATAGACACAGGAGGAAAGTTCATCTGTTTACCCATGTTAAGCCAGAAGAGAAATTAAATGGAATAGTTGACCTGCTTGTTTTTCCTATGTAGTAGCAATTGTTCTTCATGTATTTTCCTTTTGCTCATTTCAAACATTACAACATCTACTCAAATTTAGAGAAAGAAAATTCAAAAGCTAGAAAAATTTCTGTCGCTGCATTCAAAATATAAGACTTTTATTTAGAGTTTCACTTTAGGCAGAATATGGAGATTTAAGTTATTCTTTCTTTAGTTCCTTTAAACCTAGAACTTCATTTTATATTTTGCATTTCTTTGTTCTACAAAATAAAGCAGATGGTCTGTGAAGCTTACAAGCTGCTTTTCCTGAGAGGAATCAGTATTTATTATGAATTTGGTATTTTCATTTTAAATTCATTTAGATTATTGAGCCTAGGAATCATTCAGGAAAAAAGGAAAATATTATTCTCTTAAGTCATTTTAAAACAGTAAGAGTGAATTTCTTACTGGAATTTATTCACTGGTTATGTTACTTTATGCCAATAACAACATAAACCCAGTATATTTTTACCTTTATAGCTGCATTAATATCCTGCATTGCAGCAAAATTAATACCCATCTGAAGACAGACCACGGCTCTTCCTTCATAGGCCAGGTAGCTCTGTGGATCAATTTCCATGGTGATGGTAAAGTGGTTCCAAGCTTTCTGCAGTTTTCCTAGGGCCTAAGATAATTTTCCAATATTATGAAGTAATAAACAGTGAATAACATGACAAATGTTAGTGATTCCAATGCACTCAAAACCTTTGGTAAGGTCATATTTATACTGTGCTACATCTAAGGTATTTTAAACAGGAAATCAGGCTATGCTGTGAGCACATTCGATTGAAGGCCTCTAAATATTTATGATGACATTGGAATTAATCAAAATATATTTAATTGTGGAGTCATTTCTTGTACCAATCCAATCTTAGGCAACAGATAATGTGGGTCACCATGTGAAACACCAGTGCTTCTGACTGACTGACAATTGTCAAAAATTTTACACTGAATTCCACAGGCACAAGCAGGGATTATATTTATTTATTTATTGGCACAGAAACTCCAATTCGAATTAATATGTGATGTATAAATACATGAATAATAGCATAAAACATTTTGATAAATCATACCAGTATCTGGAATCGTAGGGCCACTATACATATTCTATGGAAAATCCATGGAAATATACCAAGCATCTGTTTATACCAACCTTAGCATCACCTGGATAAAAAGGAAAAAGGAGTTGAGCACCACTGATAAAAGAAAGCCCGAGCATTTCCTAGAGAAGGCCGGCAGCACTAAGCATCTCACCATGGGAAGGCAGCGGCCCAGGGTCTGTCTTTTTCATGGGTTCAGAGACATAACCTGCCAAGTCTCAGAGGCTGACTCAGTCTAAACAAGCTTGTAAGAACACCTGTAACTACTCAGGGAGCCCAAGCTTGCATTTGGACCAGCAAATCTCACTCTGGATACACCACTTGGAAATACACTATCATCACAAGTTCATCTAACAAAAACGAAAGCAGACTGAGGCTAGATTATGAGAATATTACTCTGCACACAGCCTCCCAATAGGATCCTATCTGTCATCTATTTCTGACAAGATCTGATCTACCTGCTCCTATGTCCACAGTGTTAGGCAAATAGTAATCTGTAAGCTTTTGTAGAAAAGTGTCACTCTTTAGGACAGTAGTTGGGTGGCCCTACTTCATGTTTATCAGTCAATCCTTTTCCTGATTCAATCTTTTATGGTAAAGTGCTTTGTAATCCCTTTTCAGGTTGTTGGATAGCCAGTGCTATCTTCATGAAATGCCAGTTTGATGTCATTTCTCCAATTATCACTGTTCACATGGTTAGTCAGACTGCAAGATCTTTAAACACTAGACCTCATTTAATAATCTAGCTTCACTCCAAAGCATTCTTTCCTTATCCTTAACATTCTACCCATTTAGACTGTCTGTTCCTTTCTTATAGAGCTTTCCGGTGGACTCTTCCCCTCTGTCTGGAACACAACACTTTAGTCCTAGCCTCTACCTTTGACTAAGTACTAGTCTTTCACACCTAGATGTGAATGTTAATTTTTAGTAAAACCCTCTTTCTCCTCAAACATAACTCAATTCCCCAGGCCTATAACCTATTTTTTGCTGCACTTATAATTATTTGTGTTATTGCTGCCTTGAGAAGTCAGCTGTGCACCAGAGTAAGTATAGTATTACTACCCTATCTTGCTAAGGGGACAAATTCTTGTCCTCTTGCCATCCCAGCAGGTACTCCTTCACTGCTGCCGGGAAAGTGGTTGAATTCAGAAGTCCCTATATATCATTTTTCTTATCTTTTGTATGGCTGGCATTCACTTTAAAACTTTCAAGCATGGTTTATTCTTTTGTTTTTAAATGATTCAGTAGGATAAAGCCCATGGAACTAAGGTATAAGCTACTGAAATATTAGTCAGTTTAATTGTGAAATTCATTAGGCAAACTTTACAAGTGGTTTATATAAGGACAGAGTGGGGTGCAGACTTTAAGGAAACTCGTATGAAAATCGTCATCTGACTAGCATGTTAGGTCCCCAGGTTTATCCAGCAGGCTCCCTGAAACTATGCAGGCCTGCTGCTACCCCTGCTACTTTGTATACTAAAGGAAGGGAAACATAATAAATGTTCATAACCAAAGAAATAACATTTAACCCTAGCACCAGAAAAGGGCCAAATATATTCTCTCTCCTGTCCAGACAATGCTTCCAATGCTCAAAACATTATACTACCTGCAAATTATAGCACAGACTAATTCGGGCTTTTGTGCATATTGGATTAAAGTGCAGTGCCTTCAGAAAGTCCTTCTGTGCTTGCTTGATAGCTTCTTTGTCTTCATATTCCATGTAAGAATTCCCCCGTCCAATATAAGCATCCAGAAAAAGTGGGTTAATTTTAAGAGCTTGGCTAAAGAAATGGATAGCTTCTTTGAATTCTTTAATTCTGGAAAAAAAAAATAAAATGTTGATGCCTTCTGGTGAGTTGATGCTCTCTGGTGACATATTCAGTGTTTTCTTAAATATAACTTTTCCAAAAAGACTTACAATGGCCCTTATAAAAATTCTTTCGAGTTTAGCACTGACTTTGAGAGCACATATGCTAAAAATTCTTTCAATTTTATTATCATGAGGTGTGTACATAAGTCCATACAATTAAGAAGTCTGGCAAGTTCTTTGAAGTTTTAGATAAAGGAAGAAACCAGAAGTATGGACATTTACCGAGCAGAATCTGGTAGGATGAAATTCTTTTTTTCAAGTGATAAAAATCCATATCATATTCTTTTAATTTTTTTATTTTGAAGATAAAAGAATGAAAATATATTAACGAACACACATATAAATGAAACAACACAAAAACAATAAAAGCAATACAGAATTTCAGACAAGATGATACGATATTCACAATGGTTGTTGTATTACATATTGTTATCTTCAAATTGGTTATTCAGTTAAACAAATACAGGCATGTAAGGTTGATTCGACAATTAAAATTAACTGTTCCCTTTCATAAAGCAATACAAATTAGTAATACAATTATCTTAGCTATTTTGTGTATACATATATCATCTTTCCCCCTTCTTCCTTTCTTTTCTCTATTCCCTCTTCCCAGTTCTTTCCTTTTGAACATTTTCTTTCCCTTTCACAATATCTATTTTACCCTTTAGATTTTATTCATTTTTTCAGGTTCTTACACGAGTGAGATAATACAGTGTTTACACATGTGGGTCTCATTTATTTCACTTATGAGTATGGTCTCCAGTTACATCCATTTACCTACAAAAGCCTAGAGTTTGTCTTTCTTTATTGCTGAGTAATATTCCATTATATAAAAATACCACAATTTTTTTATCCATTCCTCAGTTGATGGGTATTTGGGTTGCTTCCACAATTTAGCTGTTACAAATTGCACTGCTACAAACATGGGTGCACATATATTGCTATGGTATGATGATTTTAGTTCTGGAGAAATACCCAAAAGGGAAATAGCTGAGTTGAATGGGCCCTCTAATCCTAGTTTACTAAGGAATCTTCAGACTGATCTTCAAAGTGGTTGCACCAGTCTACACTTCCACCAATAGCAAAGAAGTGTTTCTTTTCCCCCAGAGTCTCACCAGCATTTGTTATTTGTTGATCTCTTGATGATAGCCATTTTTGGGGGGATAAGATGGAATCTCAGTGGTGTTTTAATATGAATTTCATGAATTACTAACGATGTTGAACAACTTTTAATGTATTTATTTGCCATTTGTATTTCTTTATCTGAGAAGTGTGTATTCATCTCAGTTGCCCATTTTTAGATTGGGTCTTTAAATTGGGGGGCTGATAATTTTTAAATTCTTTATATGTTCTAGATAACAGTCCTTTGTCTAAGGGACTGATGGCTAAAATTTTTATCCATTTGTAGGTTTTCTTTTTACTCTGCTGGTGATTTCTTTAGATGTGTAAAAGCTTTCCAGTAAGATGAGATCCCAGTTGTTGATTCTTTGAAGTATTTCCCATGTAGTTTGGTTTTTGTTCGTGAACTCTCTGCCCATCCCTATGTCTTCAAGACTTTTACCCAATTTCTCTTCCAGTAGATTTAGTGCTTCTATTTTAATATTTAGATCTTTGATGCATTTGAATTGAGTTTGGTGCATATAAATAGACATGGTGTAGTTTTCAGTCTTCAGCATGCAGAAAACCAGCATTTCCAGCACCATTTATCAGAGGTTATCTTATTTCAAGGGAACTTGTTCATCCCCTTTGAGGAAAATAGGGTAGATGAGTGTATTTGTGGTTGTGGCTGAATCTTCCAGTCTGTTCCATTGATCCTCAGGTCTGTTTTTTTGAAATGCCATGTTGATTTTATCACAATGCCTTTGTAGTTTAATTTCAAGTCATCGATTGTGATGCCACCTGACCTGTCTTTGTTGCCAAGTTTGCTTTTGCTATACTGGGTCTCTTCTGGTTCCAGATGAATTTTAGGAATGTTTTCTGTAGATCTGCAAGATATAATAATAGTATTTTAATTGGGATTTCATTGAATCTGTATAATAATTTTTGGAGTATGACCCTTATCAAAATGTTGGTTCTTCCTATCCATGAGCAAGGAGTATCTTTCCATTTTCTGAAATCCTCTTCAATCTCCTTCTTCAGGGTACTATAATTTTCACTGTATAGGACTTTTACTTCTTTCATTAGATGGATTCCTAAGTATTTCTATTTCTTGGCTGCTATTGTGAAAGGTATGTTTCCTTAATTTCTCTCTCGGTATGCTTGTTGTTTGTGTATAGCAGTGCTATTGATTTTTGAGTGTTAACTTTATATCCAGCTATGCTACTGAATTTGTTAATTCTAGGGGTCTTTTGGTGGGTTTTTGGGTCTTCCATGTAGAGTATCACGTCATCAGTGAATAGTAATAATTTAACTTCTGGGCTGGGGATATACCTCAGTGGAATAAGTGCCTGCCTAGCTAAGCGCAGGGTCCTGAGTTCGATCCCCAGTACCACCAAAAATAATAATAATAATAATTTAACTTCTTCCTTTGTTATCCTTCTATATCTCTCTCTTGGGTTAATGTTTCTAGAACTATGTTCAATAGGAGTGATAATAGTGGACATTCTTGTCTTGTTCCTGATTTTAAAGTTAAAGCTTTCAGTTTTTGTCCATTTAGTATGATGTTGGTTGTTGGTTCATCATAGATGGCTTTGATCAGATTGAGGTAAAGGCCATCTATTCCTTTTTTCTGTAGGGTTTTTAACATGAATGACTTGAACAAAAAATTGTTCTGCATCTATTGAGATGATCATGTGGTTTTTATCTTTGACTCTATTGATATGGTGTATTATATTAATTGATTTCCATATAGTGAACCATTCCTGCATCCCTGGGGTGAATCCCACTTGGTCATGTTGTATAATCTTCTTGATGATTTACTGTATTCTGTTTCCTAGTATTTTATTATCTATGCATCTATGTTCATTAAGGAGATTGGCCTGTAGCTCTCTTTTTTGGTTGGCTCTTTCTCTCCTTTTGGTATCAGTATAATACGTGCCTCCAGAAATGAGTTTGGGAGAATTGCTTCCTTTTCAATTTCATTGAAGACTTTGAGGAGTGTTGGAATTAAATGCTCTCTAAATTTCTTGTAGAATTCAGCTATGAATCTGTCAGGACCTGAGATTTTCCTTGTTGGTAGGTTTTTAATCACATTTTCAATTTTATTCATGGATATTAGGTCATTCAAAACTTTTATTCCTTCTTGATTCAACTTCGGTAATTCATACATATCTAGGAATCTGTCCATTTCTTCTGAGTTTTCCATCCTATGGGAGTAAAGATTTTTAAAGTAGGTATTGACAAACTTCTAAATGTCTATAGGGTCTGTGGTAATTTCACCCTTTTTATTCCTTATTGCATGAATTTGAGTTTTTTCTTTCCTTTCTTGATAAGGTTTGCTAGGGGTTTATCAATTTTATTAATTCTTTCCAAAGAACCAACTCTTTGATTCATTAGTTCTCTGTAGTGTTTTCTTCATCTCAGTTGCATTAATTCTGCCTTGCTCCTTATAATTTTCTCCCATCTTTGGGCTTTGGGGTTCACTTATTCTTTTTCTCAAAGTTTGACATGCAGAATTAGGCTATTTATTTGTTCTCCATTTTCCTGATGTACGAGTTCACCACTATAAACTTCCCTCTGAGGATTGTTTGCACTGTCTCCCACAGATTCATGTAAATTGTATTTATATTTTCATTTGTTTGTAGATGTTCTCTAATTTTTTCTTTAATTTTATCTGTGACTCATTGGTTGTTCAGGAGGCTGTTGGTTAATTTCCATGTGTTTATGGGGTTTTTTTTAGCTCCTTTTGTCATTAATTTCCAATTTCACTGCGCTATGGTCAGACATGCACGTGATAATTTCAATTCCCTTGCATTTAGTTAAGCATGTTCTTTGGGTTAGTATGTGTTCCATTTTAGAGAATGTCCCATGTACAACTGAGAAGAATGTGTGTTCTGATGTTGTGGGGTGGAACACTCTGCAAACATCTACTAACTCCCTTTGCTCACAAGTTTTGTTCAGTTCTGTTATTTTGCTGATTTTTTTGTCCCAGTGACCTATGTCTTTGTGTCAACAGGGTGTTAAGGTCCCCCATTGCAATAGTGTTATGTTATTTCGTTTTTCATATTTATGAAGATTTGTCTTATATAGTTGGGTTCTCTCATGTTTGGTGCATACATATTTATGATTGTTAATCTCTTTCTCTTGAAGTTTCACTCAAACAAGTATGTAGTTACCATCCTTATATCTTATATCTTTTGATTATCCTTGGTTTGAAGTTTGCATTGTCTGCAATCAGAGTAGCTACCCCTGCTTTTTTCTGGGTTCCTATGGCATGGAGAACTGTTTTCTAATCTTTGACTTTCAGTCTATTAATTTCCTTTTAGTTAAATGTGCTTCTTGTATATAGCATATTATTGGATTTTGTTTCTTGATCCACTCTGCCAGTATGCTTTTGATTGGTAAACTGTGGCCATTTACATTAATGGTTATAAGTGTTATGTGTTGGTTTGTCTTTGTCATGTTATTTACCAGATGTTGGTTTCTTACTTTTAGTCTCTGCTTAATTGCTTTCTTTGCTAGGTAATTCTTTTCTATTGTTGTTCTTGAAATTGTCATGATTTTCATCTCTTTCTAGAATATCTTTTACTAATCTTTGTAGGGTTGGTTTGGCACTTATGAAGTTCTTCAGTTCTTCTTTGTCATGGAAGTATTTTATTGCTCCATCAAATTTGAAGGATAGTTTTGCAAGAAACATAAATCTGGGTTGGGAGTTTTTTTTTTAAGACCTGTAATACTTCACTCCAAGCTCTTCTTGATTTGATGGTTTGTGTTGAGAAATCTGCCACGATTCTGATAAGCTTTCCTTTACAGGTGATCTGTTTCTTTTCTCTAATACCTTTTAATATTCTGTCCTTTTGCCAGATTTCTGGTATCTTGATTATCATATGTCTGTGCATAGTTTTATTTTGGTTATGGCTAATTGGAGATCTATATTCCTCACTTACCTGTGTGTCAGATTGTTTTTCCCTACTTGGAAAATTTTCTGCTATTACTTCTGCAAATATTCTTTTTATGTCATTTGTGTTGACTCCTGCTGTCTCACTGACACCTATTAGTGTTACATTGCTTCTCTTTGCATCATCTTGCAGCTGTTGAATTGATTTTTGCTGGTTCCTGGTTATTTTTAAGAGATCTTTCCTTTTGCAACTGTTAGCTGCAGTGCTGTCCTCAAGATCTGAAAGTATACCTTCAGCTTCATTCAAACGAGTTTACCAGCTTTTGATGGAAGTTTTGATTTCCTGGATATATGTATGAATCTGTTTCATGCATTGTAGCTCTTTCCTATACTGTTTATTTAATGTTTCCATTATTTTTATGCTCATCTATTTCTTATCTATGTCTTCTTTAGATGTGCTGAACAATTCTTTCATTACCATTGTCATTTATTTTGTACCAGAGATTATTTCTGTTCTGACTTCTTCTATGGTCTGATGAAGTTGTTTCTTTACTTCCGTGCAGTCATTTCAGAGATTTCATGTGTGAGATTTCCATGTTCTCCTATGTCAATGTCTCCTAGACTTTTTCTGGGTTTGGTGGAGTTCTAAGATTACATTTTGCTCCTTCATCTTGTTATTTTGGATACAAGAAGTAAAACTTTGATCCTCACCCTTCCTGGGCAGTTCACCAAAAGTCTCCAGGGTCCCTAGATTTTGTACATGTCAGGCTTGCCCCACAATGGCAGTGGAAGTTGGGTCACCAGTTCCGGGATTCCCCAGCAGTTGATGGAGTGCAGATGAGAATCATGATGATGGTGGAAAGCTGGCCTTCAACCAGGGTCCCCAGGCAGTTGATTGACGACAGCACCTGAGTCTCAGGCAGAATCACAATGTCAGCAGAATGTGGGGCACCATTCTGAGTTCCCCAGGCAGTTGACTGAGGGCCCATATCATGTTTCTAAATCTTGTTTTAATAACTGTCAGTTACCAGTAGAGAAAACATATTAAATACACTAATTAAATAACATCAAGTACATTCATTGCACTAATGACTGTTAGTAACGGTCCATGTACATAATGGTAGTCCCCTAAGATTATATTATGTAGTGACACTGTAACTGTCTTAGTCTGAAAATATACTCTATATCATTCATATATGAACAACTGTCTGGGGGCTGGGGATATAGCTCAGTGGAATAAGCGCCTGCCTAGCAGGCGCAGGGTCCTGAGTTCAATCCCCAGTACCGCCAAAAAAAAAAAAGAACAACAACAAAAAAATGAACAACTGTCTAACAATTCAGAATTTAGCCTCATTAAGTGGTGCATGACTTATATTTAAAAAATAAATATATTTTAGATATTTAATATTTCTTTATATAATAAAAAGAAACAAATTTTCATCACACAGGTGTTTTTACCTCATATCTATAAAAGCAGTCCATTTCATTGCAGAAATCAGTGAGGAAGTCAGAAAGAAGTACATTAAAGAAGTACATTTCATTTATTAACTTGTAAATGAATATGGGTAAATGATAATCCTGTCTATCTTCCCTAAGGTGGGGTGAAGGTTGTTGAAGGAATGAGATATTTGTTTGTGGGCATATAAAATCACTTCACTAATTCACAAGCATATCTAATAATATATTTAGTCTCATTTACCATGAAGAGCAGAATTTTGAAAAAAAAAATTGGATAAGGGAGCTGCTGGTGAGTAATTGCTCACTTACCAGGTACTGTGCTAAAAGCTTAACAGACACTTTCACTTAATCCTTCCAACAACTCTTTAAGCTAGTTATAATTATCTACATGTTATAGATGAAAAGACAAACCATGACTCAGAAAAGTTTGCATACAGGAAATGGCATAGTGAGTAGTGTACTAACTTTGCACAGAGCAAATATTTAAAACTCAAACTCAGATAAGGCTCACTTCAGAAATCCACGTTTTTGCGCACACCTATCTGAAATGCATATTTTCACTAAAGATATACCATAATTGGTGCAGCAGAGCCAGTAAACTGATTAATGAACAATGTAATCAGAAGAAAGGCCTGGCATTCAGAGCTGAGCCTGAACACACAAATCAGAACTAACTATTCAGTGTTGTGATAAGAACTAAGTAAAATAAGAATGCTGCAGAGAGACCTCTGACCACTCATCATTACTTGCCTCAAGCCAGTTTTCAAATGTAATAAGACATATCACTCTATACACATTTTGCCTTTTTAAAAACACATGAAATCTAGGATAATTGTTCTGGAAACTATCTTTTCCTAGATGTTGCTCAAAAGTACCATTTAAAACAGTGTTCCCCAAATTTCAGCCTTCTTTTCATAAGAGCTGCCCTACCCCATTATCTACAGAATATTTTCCTTTATGTCAATTCATTAAACTTAACTAAATTTATTTTAAAGACAATCTAATTTCAATACTATACATAGAAAAATAAATATGTTGTTAATAGAAAAAAATGCTAAAAATAAAGAAAATGAGGTGGATGCTGTAATCTACAAAAAGCTAAATTTGAGGGCTGCACCATTTATTGCAAACAGAAAGTTTGTAAAGGCAAGATTTTTGCCTAGATGTGTTTGTAAGTTATAAAAAAGAATTCATTTGACAGTAAGAAGAGATTCTGTTTCTCACAATGTGATGCTGTAGGACAAAAGAGAAAAATACAATGAAATTTGTTTTGCAGATTTTAATTGGCTTTGTGATTCTGCAATCTGGCAACAGCCTGAATCCAAAATGTTCTATCCCACTATTTGTGGATTTGTAGCCAAAGAAAAAGAAAGAGCATACAAAAAAGGAAAGTGTGGAAGACATAGCCCCATTGGATACAGTTTACTTGTGTCCTATTTAAGTTTCAGCAGTTAGTTGTTTGTGATTGGCTGAGACTCAATTACCTGTTACAAGCGTAAATGATAGTCTATCTGTCTTCAAGTTAAGTTACAGTTCACTATATATAAAAGCTTTGGGACAAACAAACTACATAGGGAGGAAGCTTTGGGCCAACCTGAACAGTTCTCCCCATCTAGTCAAACTCTTCACTTCTAGTCAGCCTCTCAAAATCGACTAAGGAGCAAAATGTTGTGTATGAATCTCACTCTTTATCACCATTATAAATAGACTTCTTTGGTCTCAAGTCCCACTGGGAAATAACAAAAAATAGGGCTTGTCCAGTGGTAACAAATAAACAGAACAGTAAAAAATTGTTTGCTTAACAGCAGGTTACTTGAGACTACTCTATGATCAGGGAGTTAGGTGTAAAGCTTTAGCTGGTCTATTCTGGTATCTACTGGCTTCCTTGAAGTTTCAGTTTACATATCTACATTTAGTTTGAGGGATTCCATTTTGTTTTGTCTCATCCACTGGAACCTAATGTCCATAATTTTGCTTAAAAAGTGGGGTTTTTTAGTGTATGACCACACCATGAAAAATAATGGACATACTCACATGCTCCATGTTTTGGCTAACACTACGTGAAAGTGGTGCATCAAATGTTCTGTCAGAGGATCACACTAAATCAACAATGAAGCACCAGACAAGGTTAACTTCTGATATTATGGACAGGCTAACCTTAGCATCCATATATTTGAGCCAACTGGAATCTTTTGAGTTCATTCTGAGTTGTTACTCAGAAAACAGAAGATCATTTCTTCTGAGAAAATTATAATGAAATTGTGTTCCTTTTGCTCAATAACTGGCACTATTTCAGAAGCATAAGTTTAGGAAAGAGGGTCACAGCATCTTTCCATGTGACTATATAACAGCAACAATTCTAAACATGGACTAACATTATTTATCAAGAATAAACATACCACAGGAAATTTATGTAAAATGCATTTTTTGGTAGGTTCCATTGTGCTCAGTATTTTTATCAATGAATAATGAAGTATTTACTTATGATGCGTAGCATTGTCTACATTTACTGTAATTTTCAAAACAATTCCACATCCCTCATATTTTTCCCATAAATCATTGAAATGTTCATAGTATACTTATATCCACATGTCATCATATTGTACCCTTCATACCCAAAAAGAAATTGAAAATTCTTTAGGAATACATATTCTGATATATGGTTTACAAAATATAATCTCTCATTTGAATAGCCTAATTAATTATAAAAAATAGAAGAAGAAAAAGTATGAGGCAGTGAATTGAAGCACACCATCATATAGCATATTACCCAAAGGCAGTGATATTGAAGTTACTATTTTACTGATCTACTTACCAGCATTAAATTTAATGAGCGTTTAGTCTGTTCAGAGTAATTAACTAATCACTTACACCTTAAAGCTGGAAGTGGATCTTGAAGGCTGCTTGGCAAGAACCTCAAAGCTGATGATAACTAAAATCAACTCCAGAGGAGGTGACATACCCAAGAGAGAGACTCCCCACGTTCTAACACCAATGGATGAGGAAACAAACTAAATAGAGACCACTGTAGAAATAGCAATTTTATTTTTCTGGAGATGTGTCTCTTAGTGTCCCTTAGGTTGATGCTCTTGTTCAGTCATCCTATGGCAATTGGCCAATGGAAAAGCATAGCCCAATTCTACACTGCATCAATATACACGTTCACTAGCTATAAACAGTTGAGCATCTGTTACCACAAGTATAAAAGTGTATTAAAGGGGGTTTAAATAAAATGTGTGTATGCATCAATCTAAAGCAATGTGCTCATTCGAAGAAGGTGTCTAATTCTCATTGCAGTTTCTACTCTTGATGAATCATGCACTGAGTGGGCAGAGACGATACAGCCACAAGAGCCTACAGCATTGACCACATTAATCACAGACGTTACCAGATGTGCCCTACTGAGTTGTACAAATAAATCACAAATACCTCCCCCAAACTAAAGAATGTGGCTTGCAAACTGAAAGATTAAAATATATTTTATGTGAATATTAAGAATGGCAAAATAAACTATTGAAATAAGAAATGCATAGGATATATAACTGAGTGACCTCTCACTAAAAAAAAGAAAAGATAGTTTCTGAAAAAGATCTAAAAATTAACTCTACCATAAATCTGTTGGTGATTAAATTGGGCAACAAGTAGGATATTCAGCCTAGGGAATGCTGTCTCCTAGCAACCACAAGAGTGAGAACCAGAGATACACAAAAGATACTTCAACTGTCTGCAGCCCCATGAGTTCAAAGATCAAAGCCCTAAAATTTAAAGATTTATTCCTTTGATAATATTTTCCAAATGAATTTTTTACTTTCCTTACTCTATATAAGACACCAAAAACGAATCCCCACAGTGACAAACTGCTGCTTTGTATATTACCACTTACTTTGAAATGTAAAAATATTTTTCCTGAAGAAATGTAACTAATCACCAAACATCCCTTATTGCTAAGTTCAGTAAAACTGTTAAAAACTCAGTACACATGGAATTGGGATCTGAGTTACCAGGGCTTTACTATTGATTTAAATTCTACTTTTACTTAAGAACAACAGAGATCTAGTCAGGTGACAGAAGTCTGTTATTTGAAATTGCAAAGCAGTATCAGTTTAAGGAGGTACTGCTGTATATAATCAGTGATTACATTTCATAAAAGAGATCGTAAATGGACACACTGAGAAACTTACTGACTCTTAACAGTTGCTGGGCATAGGAAAGAGGGAGAGAGAGATTTTGCAGTCTGTTTTTAGTTTTAACAGAATGTAAAGACTTTTAGACACTTTGGGTCTGTATCCACCCACCAAAACAAACAGATCAGTCTCAATATTCTCTTCTTAAGAAAAACAAAGGGACTGTACAAAGATTGCTGGATCAAAATGACAACTGTATGATTAGATTTTGCTGTCTGTGTAAAAGAAAAGGTCTGAGAATGGTTCTGTTAACATGAAGGCATCTTCAGAAGTTTCAGTTGCTATATGACTTTGTTCATAAAATAACAAACTCTCATAGGAAAAATGTAGTTGTACTATATACGTCCTACAAAGGGAAATAAAGTGTCAAATTTCTAAGTAAGTGAAACCATATTCTGTTCTCTAAACTGAGTATTTGCAGAAACTATCTATATAATGTATCAATTATTCTAATTTCCTCCTACAAATTAACTACTATTATCTTTTATAGAAAGTAATGACATCTCTATCTTTTTGTTTTTGTGTTGTTTTGTTTTTGTCTTTGTTGTTATTTTGTTATTGTGTTTCTCTCTTTAAAATAAAAAATGTTATGCTGCAAACCATTACTTGGCCAAGTACATTTTATTTTATATTAAAATCCATGCACACTGGATCTCTGTGCTTTTGACCCAAAATAACCAAAAATAATTCCTCAGATATTGAATATCCACGTAGAAATGTAGACACTATGGTTAGCAAACTTTATACTATGTTCATATTTTAAAGTGATGGTCTGCATTTTAGACTTACATTAAGTGTTCTCTATAACTTACTGATTTGTGTAACAATTTCAAAAAGAAGTAATAGTGTTTTAAGTATTGTACTTTTTATTGATTTTATTGTGTTTTTCAGACATTTCTTGGTATTGTTTTAATTAGTTTTAGATTTACAATTATGTTTTTAAATGCAAGATTTCCTTGAAAATGCATTCTTTTTTGAAATCACTCTCCCAGGAAAATGGAGTTTTACAAGTCAGTTCCATTTCATGAACAAATTAAGTTCGTTTATGTCCAGATATTTCAAGTTATGCATAATTGTTACTCTATGTATTTCCAAGGATATTTCCTAGTGTATACATTTCAGTCACATCCACATTTTCCTTACTTTCTTCCATCCCTTCCTGCCTTGTTTATGGAACTACAGCTAAATGCATCTGGTGGCCCCACTCGATTTCCCTTTCCACAACCACTGAACTCCATACCTGTGGTGGCACATGGCAGTAGCTTGAAAAAGACTGATGTTAGTCTGGCTTATCAACGCAGCTTGCTTAAAATCCTGAAACACATTCACAAGATTTTGTTAATTTTGCAATATTTATGACATGTGCTGCTTTAACTTTTTTCTAACTTTGGCTCTAATATACACCTTCTGGAAATTGTATTTTTTCCTCATAAGATCACAAGAGCGGAGGATATATGGAGCAGATGAACCCCACCACTGTAAACTATTTAGAATCTTGTGCTACTTGCCTTGACTTAAAGAATAGGGATCTGGAGTTGGGATACAGCCCAATAGTACAGCATATGCCTTTTGCATGTGCAAGGCCCTGGCTTTGATATTCAGCACAGCAAAAGGGGATGGGGAACTTTTCCATGCCTGCAATGTATAGCAAAGTGTCTCACCTACATTATTGTTACTGTTCATACCCAGTGAACACCACCAGACCCTTCCTACCTAGAGAGAGAAGGAAATTCCCTGGAGAGAATCTTTGCAATTACATGACTTTTGAGAAAACGGTCACCCAGGCCAGGAAAAGGGCATACCTGGGCCTTGTGTATGGATTAGCTAAGGCTGCTCCCACTTCCTGAAAACCACAGTTCTAGACAGAAGTGTGCCATTTTGTCCAGAGATCCAGAAGACTTCCTGGACCAGGCAAATGGAGACTATAGTCCTAAGATCTGAAGTTTGGAAGTCATCTGGGATGGATCTGAATGATACTGGGGAACAGACTATTTAAAACAAATTAAAAGTACTGAGTCTGCAGGAAATCCTGCCACTTTGAAAAAGGTTAAGTATCAGATACTGTATCTGGTTCCAAAAAGAATTCAGGATTCTGGCTCAAAGTCTTACAAAAACATTTGAGACCTGAAGCAAACTAAGATCACTAAACTTAAATTAATAAAATATTTAAATAAATACTTACAAACCAAATAACATGTCAGTAGCAATACACTATATGCATAGGAGACACACATTAATTTTAATAATTGCTACCCTGTACAGAGCAGCCTTTGGTGAGCATCCACAATTTATGAAGGAACAAAAAGGAAAAGCTTTCCCCAGATGACTGCTGCTGCAGGCATGTTCACAGGCAATCTTCCCTATGATGTCACTTGGCTAAGATAAACAAGGTTTGAACACTACATCCCCTCCTGGAGGGGCAACAGGAAACCACTCCAGCCCCCTCTGTCTGAAGGTGGCCAGTCTGCTATGGTATGAAAATGCCCAACTAGACAGGAGCTAACTGTAACCAAGTCTCTCTCTGCCTCCCACCTCCTCCTACTCCTCCTTCCCCCCTCTCTCCCTGGTTGTGTACCAGAATCAGCTTGTTTCTTAGGCAGCAGGAAGAGTTTTCTGCTATTACTAACGGTGAAAGGAGCAGTAGGGTCAAGCCAAGCACTCTATGTGCTACTAGAGGAAGAGGCATCAGTCACAGACCAATCTGTGAACCTAGGTTCTCCACTTAGATTTGATGAAGCATATTTTGATGCTAAATGGGTGTATTTGGGTAGAAACGAAGAATTTATTATCTAACCAAATATAATCTAGTCCAACTCGCTGCCAGGTATCTTCTTTTCTGAATCACAGCCTTCCTTCCTGTCTCCTCTGGAACCTTACTCTATCGTGCGCCGCTGTCTTTGGGATCCTCTCTCACTGCCCTGACCTAGCAAGATTTCACTCAATCCCCCTCACCCTGGAAACCACACATGGTCACAGATACCTGGTTCTCAGCACTCCCAATCTCCCTGAAAGCATACTCAGCACTGTCGCTACATTTTTCAAACTGGCTCTAACGACATTTCTACTAGCTCATTTTTGTTCTTGCCAAGGTAATCCCCATACACAGTACATAGAACCTAAGAAAAATGTATTATTTATAATGCTCAACAGTGACCTTCGTCTCTACTTCCTTTACTTCTAAGTCCCAGCTTCCTAAACAGCAAGCATTTTTCAGCTTACTAACATTTCTTCTGGTATTTACTTTCAAATGTCTAAGTACCATGAGTATTGTATCTTATTACAACTTTGCGACTGTAGTCTTACTGCATAGAATTCAACCAACAGCACCATTCCATACACTCCACTTCTCCCAGCACCCCTGCACATCTATGACAATTTTGTTTGTCTGTTGTGAATCGATTTAGTCCCCTTGAGCTTCTTACCCTTGGCTTCCTGTTCAAATGTAAATTTAGGACATTAAAAATTCAGAATGGTAGTTTGGAGTGCTTAAACATTGCTTCTCCACTACCCTTAACCTTGTGGAATTAAACCTTTTATATTAATCTACTATTATCGAGTAAGTTTTTAAGAAGGAAAAGAGATAAACAAATGTTCCCAATCCGATACACTTAATCATTAACTCCTCAAACAGTTCCTGTCTAAATGTTTCCTGTTTAGTGTTTGCTGAAGGTCACAGAACTATCAGTTCACTGCTATGGTTTCAGCACTTTGAGGCTGGACTTCTCCATTAATCCCTCCCACAAAAACCTTTTTTCCTGGGTATGTTTTAAGATTTTACTTTTATCAACTGGAACTTTATTATTCTTCCTTACATCCTTCATTATCTCTTCTTTGGTCTACATCATTTTTAAATTTTAATTAATTATTTTACTTTGCACAGAGCAAAAAAGTCACTTTTTTGCTTTTAATTTGTGTTTTCATGGCATGTCTTGTTCTAGCCTTTTGCTTTTATCTGCCTGTGTCATAATGTTTAAAGTGTATTCCTTAGGACCAGAATGTATTGGCTATTTTTACAATTTCTCATCTGAAATTCTCATTATATATTTGGGATCTTCTGACCATTCCCATTTAATATAAATACTCATGACTGCACTTGGGTATCTTACTATTTGTTTTCTGCCTGCTTCCTCTGTTTCTGTTTCCTTTTTCTAGATTTGTTTTAGATTCTCTTAATATTTATTCTCTTTTAATTTGTCTACATTTTGCCCTGAAGAAGTCACATTTGAGCAGGCACTTGAGTGAAAAGAGGGCGTGAAGCACACAGAGCCAAGTAAGCAGAGCTTGGTACGCAGAGGGAGCAGCCTGTGTGAAGGCAGACGGGGAGTCTGGCACTGCTGGCAAAGGGCCAGAGTGGCGTGACTGGGGAAAGGAGTGCAGTGACATCAGAGAACCGGGCAGCACTCAGATCGGGCAGGCTCCTCGTAGGTCACAGTCAAGAGTTCAGGTTTCAGTCAAGTTGTGATGGGAGATACTGGCAGTTTTGAGCAGAGGTTTAACTTGACCTGCTTTATGTCTGGGCAGCACAAAGAAAACCAAGAGTGGAAGCAGTAAGGGGAGTTAGGAAACTACTGCTGCATTCCACACCCATGGATTCTGTTCAGAGATCTAAGTTTAGATCTCGCCCAATACTTACTGGTTGAGAACATAATAGCAGTCACAATTATGAGAACTGATTTAATTCAAAGCATGCTTTAGTGTTATAGCTGGTGGGACTTGCTAATCAGAGAGAGGTTGAGTATGAGGAAAGACGGGGTCAAGAATGATGCTCACTAGACCATCAGCTCCCAAAGACTATAGTTCTGCCTTTTCTACTTTGGTATCTTCAGTTCCAGTCCGTTCACTGGAGGAACGTAGAGCATCTGGAATCAAGGAAAGCTCAACGCAGATTTTATCCTGGTGACTTACCAGCTGAAAGATCTTATGTAACCTGTTTTGAAGGCCAGTTTCCTTATCTGTAAATTGTCAGACTTGGTATGCATCAATTGTGCAATATAGTGCATGTTGCCCGTTAGTGCTAAAGACTTAGTTGCTAGGTAAAACAGACTGTGCACTTAACTCCCCAGCAGCTGGGCTCATGTGCACTGCCTTTCAATTTTTCTCTTTCTCCATCCCAATTCTATTGCCCAAATTCCATAATTTTCTTATCTACAACAAACAGAAAACTCCTTTAGTTGTCTATACCAGAGGTGGTCCCTGATAGTAACTACCTCAAAGATATGTTTCCGTATATCAAAAAGTCTCAATGAGTTCAAATGCTGGGAGTTCAAATTTCAGCATAGTGTAAATTGCCTAGGATGTGATTTTGCTGGATGGGATCTCAAAAGATGACTTCAGATGCTGAAAAACCACACAAGCCATATTGGAAAATGGAAATAATAGGAAATGAAAGCTCTCCAACATAAAGTCACATTCCAATTCTTCAGAACTAAAGATGCAAAACTGCTATTACAACATTGCAAATTTCAAATTGCTAATTTTGCCTTATTTCTAGATTTTACTTCCAAAATCATTGTAGATTAAATAATAAAAATTAAATTACAATGAAAATTATGAATTTTGTTTTTTCTGAAATGAAATAAATACACTTCAAACTGCCTGTTTTTTCAACATACTACACATATTTACATCTATTACAATTTTGAATGCCTGTTCCTAAATTTAAATCTTAACACCAGAGACCATTCTTAGCAACTATCTCCTGCCCTGTTTGGAACTGATTTATTTTGACATATTTTCAATGGGGGAAAGAAGAAAATTGTGAATGAGAAAGAACACCAGGCAGCAGAGTAAATGATACACAAATTATCTGCCAAATAATTAGTTTTGTGTTTCTTTCCTTCAGAGGTACTATTTTTCATCAAATTAGAATTCTTTTACACATTGTTTACTTATCTGTGATAAAAATAAAGTAAAAATCCACACTTTTTGCAGGTTGTATTAGTCACTGGAAGTATTGCAGTATAATTCTTGCTAAAGTTATCATTCAATAATACTGTTATTTGGTAGCAATAAAAACTTGTTCAGAAAAGTTTTCAGAAGAGAGTGGGGAAAATCCAGTGGGTTCATTTTTACACAGTGACAGGGAAGGCTCACCTCTAATGCAAAGCCATACTGCTCTAGCTCAGTGTAGATGAGCCCGCGGTTAACGAAGGTATTTAATGTTACAGTTTCTCCGGCATCAAGGAGCAGCACAACTCCAAAATCCATTAATGCCTAAAAGTGAAATAATTATTTAACAACATAGATGCAACCTTTAAAAAACTTACAGCACTGGCCATAGACAAATGTGTTTATGCTCATGTTGGAACTCACAGTTAGTGCTTTAACTTGACTTATAGTTTGGGACCAAATGATCATGCGTAAGGATGAAAGGGTGCTACTATTCTTTAGTGATGGTCCATCAGGCTTGCAGATCATGTGCTCTTTGTGAGTCACTCTGCACATGCTCATTGGTGCATGGGCTCCAAAGAGGGATTCAACACCTGTTCCCCACTCAGCAGTTTCACCATGCCAGTGTGGATAGTAAAGCAGAGCACTGAGTCCTGTTTACAGTTTAATTTCTTTTTATTGTTTTATTGCCTTCTTCACCAAACTCTAAAGTCTATGGAGCCACATGTTATCTGTTTTTTTCACTGCTGTAAACCCAGGAACAAGCATCATCACTGAACCTAATGGGCAATTTTTACAAAATGAATAAATCATGAATTGCTGAAAATCCACTTTAATAAAACTAAGAAATAAGCACTTATAGGAAAATCATTTCCAAATATCTTGATAGGTATAGTCCTTGCTTTCTAAAGATGGTGGTTTAAGCTGAGGATCTACCAAGAAGACCTCCTTGTGCTTCACTTTTTTCTTTTCCCATCCACAGAAGAAACAAAGTTTTACTGCTCTACCTTGTTCACCACATACTGGAACAATCTTAAATTTGGATAGGAGTTCAATCCTTGACATTATTTTCCTAGGGAATTGTAGGTCCAAAAGGGCCATATGTTTTGAGTAGAAAAGAGCCAAGTCTGATATACATGCACCCATGTTTACAACCGTGCAGTTTGACATAGCTCAATCTTGGAAACAACCCAAATGCCTATCAACTAAGGAATGGATAAAAAAGATGTGGTATTTTTATACAATGGAGTATTACTCAGCTATAAAAAAGGTAAAACCGAGGCTATTACAGGTAAATGAATGCAAATAAATACCATACTCATAAGTGAAATAAATCAGACCCGCATGTATAAACATTATGTTGTCTCCCTAGTGTAAGAACATGAAAGAGTTAAGTGACAGACAAAATGTACAGTAGACGCTGGGAAAGGGAAAGAAATTGCTCAAAAGAGGAAATAACTGAGATTAGGGAAAGGAGAAAAGGAAAGAAAGAAGGAAAGGGAAAAATAGAAGGATAGCTGGGATAACTGTGCTGCTGGTGTCTAATGGATTACTGAAAGGCACAGTTAATGTTTCATTTATTTTTTGAACCAATTTACATGCTTACAACTGGTTATCTGAACAACTAATTTGAAGACAACAATATACAATGTAACAACCATTGTTGAATTCCTATCATCTTGATTGGTGAAACTCTTTATCTTTATTGTTTTTATTTTTTATTGTCTTTAATGGTTTGATTAATCTTGCATTCTTCCATCTGGTTCTCTGGCCAACTCCCGCGAAGATAAAAATATGTAATATAACAACCACTGTTAATCCCTATCATTTTGTTCTGAAGCCCTGTATCATTCTTATTGTTTTTGCTTTGTTTTGTTTTGGTCTATGTTGTTGGCATTTTTCTATTGTTCTTTTTTTAATTTTTTAATTCTCTTTAAAATAAAAAAAGAGCCAAGTCTTATATACCTGAAGCAACTCCTAGATGAAAATGGTAAATAAATAATATTTCATTTTTTTGCTCACTTTTCCTTCTCTAGTATTTCCTGATTGGGCAATCCAAGTATCTAAAAATACTATATTGTGCAGTTAAGATCCCGTATGTGTACTATGGCCGTAATTATAACATTGCCAGTTCTGTACAAGAGATTCATAATACTTTTTAAAAATCTAGAAGTTTAGCTCCCAAGTGCTTGACCTTTCCTTTTACAGAATCAGAATGTAAAACCTGTAGGGTATCTTAGATTTCAGTAAGCAGCTGAATATGTGACATAAGAAGAAACTAACGCTAGCAAGTGAGATTTTTTGCAGGTCACTTGGAGGGATGGGCACAGGTTTCAGGGTGGGAGTGGTCTTTCCTGGATTTGTGTCATCCTCTGCTGTTACCAGCTTCCCAGTTGGGGAAAAGTTACTTAATCCTAAGCCTCCTTTGCCTCATCTTTGAAAGAGGCATGCTAAAAATTCAGCATATTTTTATAAGACTCCACTTAGAAATATTTTGAGTGTGTGTTGTTAAAGCATGTAGTGCAGTGTTTGCCACATAATACTCTAAACAAGTAGCAACTGTTTATGATTTTTGTTAAAACAGAACTGTAGAATCAGGATTTGTTTCTGCTTAGTTTGTTTAGGAAACCACATCTGGAAGAACATTTAAATGTACTTATTTTTTAAAGATACTTGCTTTTTCTCAGCCTCATGATGGCAAGAGTGCTAAGAAACCAGAAGAGGGAGGGAAAAAAGGAGGAGGTGATGCTGTAAATAACACCTGTCGCATACGCTGGGGGTCAGATGATTTTACAAAACTGCCTAAATACTGTTAACTCAGAAGCAAACAGATCCGTGAATGTCAGTACAGGTCTCTAACTCCCTGTGCGACTTGGAAGCCTTTCCTGACCTCTCCCCTGCTTCCGCTTCCCTGTCTGTAGAGAGAGCAGATTAAATATGTGGGGGTCCCAGCAGCTCACAGTCATCAATATTTTGTTATTCTAATTTGGTCTTATGTTTTTTAGGCAGTTTTGAGTTTTCTTTACTAACAGGGAATTGACTCTTTTATTTACCTGAGATGACAAAGATGTGACAATTGTTTCCCCACGCGGCCACTGTTTTGAACTTCAGGGTTACTTCCCTTCCTGACAGGAATAGGTGTAGTGAGGGACTGTGCAAAGCACCTGCTGGGCAGGTCACTGAAAAATGATCTTTTAACCAGCTCGTTGTGTCTGAACAACCCCCTTGTTAGAAAGCTTAGTTATTCATTTGTTAACAATTATAGAGGAAATTCCAATACTTTGACTACCAGGAATTTTATATCCTTTTAGGTAGATTTATGCTCCTCAACTTCTTCCCTACAAAGCCCATAAATATCTACATTCCTCAATGTTTAAACAGATTTAAGTAAGTTTCATAGTGAGAAAATGTACCTACATGGAAGAGTGGAAATGTGAGGAACTTAAATGAATGCTTCATTTGCTATGGAAGAGGCAGAAATGAGACCACTGGATCTCAGCAAAAAAGAAGCAAGAAAGTAAGAGAGAACACTGAGCCTACAGACCCGGAGGGAAGCAGAGAGGAATCCTCACTGCAAAATGGCCATCGAGGCGAGGGGTGACACAACGGACATAAGACTAGAAAACAGAAATGAGAGTTTGCACAAGCAGGCAACACATAAAGATAAATGGAGAGAAGGGTTCACTGCTGCCATAATTAGTCCTTCAAGGCACAGGGTACCCAGGAGCGCCTGCTAACTCCTTACTGCAAGTATAGTCTCGGGCTGTATAAAACCCCCAGGAACTGCCCTACTAACGTGGACTTTGTGAAGCAGCAACATTGCTCGTGATCCCCATTGTAAGACTGTGCAGGAAGCGTATCGTTACTCAAATCATACTTACCTGATGTATTTTAACTTATACACACCATTAAATACACACACAAGCATCATAAAATTAATTTTTCATTTGACTTACTATAGAAATTATATAAGAAAGCATGTGACCACTAAATATTACCTGAAATGGTTATTTGGTTTCTCAAGTTTTATGTGTACACATTTCCATGAGGAATTACTTTCTAAAAATTATATGAGAAGTAAGAGAAAATACGTTATAGGTATTTAAAAAGCATTCACAAACATTTTAACATGTTGTTTACTAAATGTTGCTTATTGATTGCTTTTTTAATTCAAAAGCCACTGAATGTGTGTTGTTTCTTAAATGCTTTAAACTTGTTTATTAAAATAATCATTTTAAAAATAAATAAATAAGATAATCATCTCACCATGTGAAGTTCCTTTATCTTAGTGTAACAAATTGCTCTGTTATAAAATGCTACATAATTCTTTTTGTCCATGCTGATAGCTATAGTTAAATCTCTAATAGCTAGCTTGTAATTCTACAAAGAAAAACATAATTGAGAAAGGTAAATCATAATGAACTGAAATGTAACTGTATAATAAAATATTGATTCTACATAGTATGGGCAGACTCATATTTTGTATATCATCTGTGAATTTAAGACAATCAAATTAGTCTTTCAGAGTTAAGATTTTCTGGTAGGAATCTGTATAGTTTCTTTCATCTACAAATAATATCGAATATTTCAACAACTAGTAAATTATTTTATTATTTATCAGTGTTCTATGACATGAAGAAAATTATACTGACTGGTCGAAAAGAATCAGCTCATATTCATCCAGAGCCTGCTTCTGTCACTCATATTGTCATATCACATAACCAGCGTGTTTTCTACCCACATTCTCTTTGGCTTCTTCGCTGATTATTCTGATACCTTTTATCATCTTTTCTATGGATGGCAATTTTCATGGAATTAATACATAATACAAGGTCTTACCTTTGCTTTAGAGAGTTATTTGTGAAATATTTCATATTAAATTGCTACAAAGAAAAGCCAAAGGAGAAAGTAAGGAGGAACAAAGAATTCCAGGCAGCATCAGATACCAGCGGCACTGGTCACAGCAATTAACATCCACTTAGGAACCAATCAGAAGCTCCAGTGGAGATTCGTTTACACTCGTGTGTTACTGTATTGCATTGCTTAAAGTTGTAAAACATTAAAAAATTTAACACATCTCAAATTTCCAAAAATCAAGGGATCAGAATAATGATGTAATATTATGCCCTTGTAAAAATGGCATCTTCAAAGATTAAACATAAAAAGCAGGGCAAAATACAAATTATATTAAGAAGCATAGTCCCATACATAGAGTATCAGGAAAATTTTTTTTTTAAATTAAATTTAAATATTCCAAAATACTCTAGACATCTGGGGTTATAGTTCAGCAACACAAGTGCCTATTTGGCAAGCTCAAGGTCCTGAGTTCAATTCTCGAATCAAGAAAAACCCTCAGAATACTCTCAATTATAATTTGATGGTAAAGTAATAAAGCTTTATTCCTTTCTATATTTTCTAAATTGTCTATAATGGAATACCTATTAGTTTTTTAATGATATTAAAATGTAAAAGTAAAAACACCACTATTTTGTGAAAAAATACAAGTTGAAATCCTCTTTGATGCAATGTGGGGAAATATTCTATGTGATCCTCCTATCACAGAAAAAAAGAAAAAAGTGAGTCTTTACTTAGAATCCAGAGACTCCACCAACTTTCTAAGTTTAGTAAAGCAGTGGCCTACCTTGTCGTAGTATTTGAGAACTCCTCTGTAGAGATAGGCGCACACACTCTGAGGGTAAATTCTGATGGCCTCATTACAGTTCAAAATTGCTTTTGAGTATCTGCCTTTTAAACCATAGAAGGCTGCTCTGCTTAAATACGCCTTTTTATAAAGAAAGAAGTCAGGAATAGGCATCTTAGTAACACCAACAGTTCCATCAAAATGTATGGAGCTTTAAATGAATCTAGGCAACCCAGTGATGAAACTAAAATACATTTGCCCCCACTCCCTTTTATTAGAGAAATTTCAAACATATGGAATGAGAAGTAGCGGAACACTCATGTGCCTGCTCCCTGGAATCCATAGTTACTAACATTTTGCTTGTCGTATTTGTTTTATTTTTGCTTTCTGAAGCATTTGTAGGCATCGTAATTCTTCACTGTACTTGCTTCTGTGTACACCTCCCCTTACAAAAGAGCCTCGCCTTATATCACTACATTAGTATTGTATAAGATTTATATAATTCCTCAGTTATCTAACATTTAATCAATTCAAACTTCATAAAGTTTTAAAATCAGGATCAAGTCGTGCTTTATGTATTAAAACTGACATTGTGCCTATAGTCTATTAAAAGTCAGAAATCAATGTAATGTCAAAACAAGACATAAAATAAAATTGAAAGACATAAATAAAATTCATAAGATTATTAATAGCTAAATTCACATATTACAAGATTTAAACACAGTCACAATTCACAAAGCACTTTTATGAACATAATATCCCTGTTGAAGATAACACCTTTAGTTCAAGGGGAAATATAGGTATCTGGATTATCAAAATATAGTTAGTTGAAAAATAGCAGCAATCGTTAGCAGTAATTGTTGCTAGCAAATGGTAGGCAACAGCATATAAAAGATTTAAAATTTTACCAAAATTACACCCACTTGGAATCACTGGTATCATTTAAATTAAAGTACCTGGAAATGTTTTGGATTGAGAGAAACTGCACGATTAAAATCCAGAATCGAGTTATCCTTCTGGAGCTTCACCTTACAAAGCCCTCGTTGATAGAAGCCTTCTGCAAAATCCGGATTTGCTATCACAGCTTTTGTAAAATAATCAAAAGCCTAGAGGAGCATGTAGTTAAAGCACAACACTTAATGACAGGATCTATATTTTAACAGGTTAATAAATTATAATTATGTAACTATTATTAAGGAGTTTCACTCTATTTTAATGCATTCTCCTAATGAACTTTGTGAGTCAAACAAAAATATTGTTGAGAAACAAGCCAAGGTAATTATCATAACGAAAGGCTCCTTATTTCCAAACTAAGTCTGAATAATTCATGTTACCAGATTACAACCCTCTTGGGGTGTAATTTTAATCATTATTCTTTGAGTTTCATTTCTTAAAAATGATCACAATTGGGAACATTTATTTTCCTTGATAATTCAAAAACCATAGCAGATACATAGTCATGAAATTTTAGATCAACAGAAACCACATTTTTCCCAAGTATTATAAAACCAAAGCAGAGTTTGCTCTGGTTGTCCAAAAAGACTAACACCATGGAAAAGACTGTAATTAATTTGATAGTTACTAAAATTTCTCCGCGGAGAAGTAATCAAGGCAATTCTTTTTCTAGTTTATGAAAATCCAATTTTAAGATACTGTCTACTTCATGATATAAAGACTGTGTGTGTGTGTGTGTGTGTGTGTGTATGTGTAAAACATATAACATTAGCCACTGTATAATATCAAGTATTCTATATATTTATCATATTAGTGACAGTTCTGAAGTGTGTAAAATAGTCAGAGACTGGATAAATATGTAACTGAATCAACAGGTTTTCATTTTAAAAACCAATTTCAATTTGATTTGAACTGTTCAATCGCCAGGAAGAGCAGTCAAAGAGTGTTCTCATCATTTCCCACCTTTTTCTATAGAACATCAACCACTCAATTTAAACTACTTACCATTTAATAGTCACATCAATATGATAAAATTATTTTGATACAATAATTCTTACAGTTAGCTTTTTGATTTAGTGGAAAACACATACTAGTCTTTAGAACACTGCTGACAAACTAACATTAAATAAAATGGGTTTACTAAATGAAATAACAAATGGGGATTTCAGATGTGAGCTAACTATACTAAGCCATATTTAGTAAACAGTTCGGTCACCTTGGACTTTATAGGTACTGCAGAAACAGAAATGAAAGCAAGCAACCAGTTCCTAAAATCACAACCTATGCTTCACAAGACTTAACATACCATTTGCAAGTTGCCTTCCTCCATGTAACAAAGACCTAAGTTATGCAGACAGTCTACTGCAAGAGCTGCGGCATTTGGTCCTTTGTTAGAATTCGAAAAGAATTCTAAGGCCTTCTTAAATATTCTCACAGCTTCCTATAATGTTAAAAAGAGAGAGAGGGTGAGAATGGGTTTTTTTTTCCACTATTTATTTAACATGACGGCTTTAAATAAACACAGCAGTTATATTCAGTTCACACAAGTGCATACAGATCTGGGAAGGTCACAGATCTTGTCTGTACAGTACAAGAAGAGGACTCAGTTCCACAGTGTGATCTCAGCAGGTCTCACCCGGGTGCCTCACCTATAAACTGAGACTTAGCTGGTCTCACACACATGGATCTTTGGAGATATAAGCCCTAAATTCTAAAGAGTATTTTCTTAAACTTCAATTTATAGATTAGGTTATTACCGATTTCCTAGTAATTTCCCTGAATGAAACATTGGAAAGCTAACTAGGTGGTAATAAAAGCACTGATGATGTCTGGCATATTTTATTCAACCATTATTTTGCCCCACTGTGCTCTAACTACAGTTCTACTGGCACCAGAAAATGCACCACCACCTAAAATCACCTATTTAAATTGCTCAGTCAAAGTACTTGAAACTCAATAATAAAAAATTGGACTTTCCAGATAGATATGACGTTTAATGGTTAATGAATCAACATATACGTTTGCAAAACTATACGTGCTTATTCTTATCCCATTTTCTTAACTGTCTTAACTTGCTGATGAAACCACGAACTCTAACCGGAGTGTGTGAGGTGTCTCCGCTGCTTCGCTTTGCGTTCACCCCGCGTGTTTACAACAGCTAGAGGCCTACCCTTTCATGCTCACTCTCTACGCACGACCCTGGCATTGAACACTGCGTTAGCTTCATTCCGAACTTCCCTTTCTTTTACTTTATGTGGTCAGTGTCTTCATGCATTTTCACATCTTTCTCTATGACTTTCAAATGTTCTCCTTTCTTCGCCTTTTCAGAGCTCACTCCTTGACCCCAATTTATCTGACCCATCTGAACAGCACTTATTTTTCCTTCCTGTTTTGGACCTCTGGCCCTTCACTCTCTCCTTGAGTCCATGAAGATTTGAGTTTACTCCAGCCTTCTATCATATTTAAATTAGAGTGAACGCATCTCGCTTCATCTCGCTTCTCCCATCTCTTTCCTCCTTTGCTTGTCTGCAGAGACTTCTCAGGGAGATCTGGAGGCCAGCACTGCAGCTGCTGAGGATAAAATCTTGGAGGAGGGAGCTATAGATAGATACACAGAGATACATGTGGCGAAAGGGACGGGGACTGAGATTGGAAGAGGGTCGAGGATGAGGCCAGACTTCCAACTATGGCCGCAGGAGTTGGGACGAGGGGAGGAAAAATTATTATAAAGATGTATTTCTAAAAGGGCTGAGAGATCAGCAGCTTTAACTATGGGCAGGGAATAAGCAATGACATGTACAGTGAGGAATGACCTCCGCATTTGCAGTAAGAAGTCAGCCGTGAAAACAAGGGCGCTTCACTGCAGACCAGGCTGTCAACCTTTTGTACTGTTGCAAATCTGGTCGTCACACATTTGACAGGTTAAGGTAACACATGTCTGTTCTCTCACAGTTTCCACAGCTCAGAAGATAAGGAATAGCTTAGCTCTGTCCTCCGCCCTGTCCCACAAGGCAGTAGTTTTGGTGTCAGTTGAGCTGCCTTCTCCTCTGGAGATGTGACCGGGGAGGAAACAGCTTCCAAGCTCATTCCTATTGCTGGCAAAGGTCATTTCCTTGAAATTTTAATAAGCTGGTGCTCATTGCACAGAGCTAAGAGCATCATCTTCTTGCTAGCTGCTGGCTACCGCAGTGCCCGCCGCCCCAGGACCCTCTGTACAGACAGTCACAGCACATAGGTTTCTCCTTCCAGGCCAGCCCGAGACTCTTTCTCTCTAGTTGGCTAAGACAAAGGCTTATATAATGCAGCGTAATCAGAGTAGTGACCTGTTATTCACTTTGCTACATTATACTGGTTAGAAGAAGGTTCTATGTCTTGCCCCTATTCAAGAGGAAGGAAATTGTACAGGGTGTGATTCACTCGAGGGTAACTTGGGTGTCTGCTACGGGCCATGCCCTGGCTCTAATGGCTCCCTATCTCCGCCTTATGCAAGTACATTCTTCCATTCCAGGGTCTCATTTCATTACTTTGTCAGCTCAAGTCCAAAATCTCATCGTTTAAATCAGGTCCTAAGGTGGATGAGTCCTTTGAGTAAATCTACTAAATACCACTCCTGGAGCATCATTCTTCCCCATCTATGGACCTGCAAATGGAACACACAATCTATCTCCCCCTAAAAGACCCAAAGTACAATGTTGGGACAGGCACTATTATATCCACAGAGATTTTGATGCAAAAAAGGGCAAAAAGAGAAACTAAGATGTGTTATGCGTATGTGCCACCTTCACAGAAGGAATGCAAAACAGTATGCACTGTGAACATGTGCTAAAAGACTGAAATAAAAAGGACGGGTGAATGATTCAAAGGCATTCCTAGCCCACTGTATCTCTGACATTGATGTGAGCAAATATCCAGTCCTTGTGTAGGCTGCGAGGCGTATGAATAATGCTTTGTGACTCAATCCTGTGCCCTGGACTCTGCATCTTGCCCTCTGGGTCACACCCCTTTCCATGTAAAATGTTGAACACGTTTGCAGCGGAGTAGTTCTGTTAATCTCTTTCCTGCCAGTGTAATTTGGAAGGCTGACAGTTTTTCCTTTCGTACTTTATCTCCTTTATTCCAAACTGGTTTTCTGGGGAAAAAAAATCATTTCCTTACAAACTTTGGGGACTTTTCATGTATTTCACAGGCAGCAATTTTCTTCATTAAACAAAAGCAAATTTCCTACAAAATTTTCGCAAGAAAATTCCTTTTCTGGCTTGGCCTCTTGCTGAGATCCTGAAGACAACATCCGAACACTTTCAGCAGCTCTCTGGCTGGGTTCACATTTGTAAATCATATCCTCGACCTCTCAAAGGGAGCAGTGTGACTGAATACTTGAGTTTTATGATCCTTCTGAGATTTAAGCAAATGGATGTCCACTTGCACTTTGCCAATTTTTCTAGAATATACTTTCTTACAGTGAATATCTTTCTTGCGTCTGGCTGTGTAACGCAGGCTGAGTTCATACTCAAGATGATCCTCCTGCCTCAGCCTCCTGAGTGCTGGGATGACAGGTGTGCACCAGCACACACAGCAACAGTGGATACCTTAATTTTACCACCTTTTTCCATCTATGAGAGAGACTGAAAATTATCACCAAGTCCTGGTTTATTCTGTTTAGTATTTCTTATCTCCTCTCACACTTCAACCTGGCAGTGCTTTCGATCCTTACCTAGGAAACGACCTTAACTATACATGCAAGGTCCTGGGTTATTAGCTCTGCTTCCTTCCTTCTTTTTCTTTTGCTTGTTTGTTTTGTTTTGTGTGTGTGTGTGTGTGTGTGTGGTGTGCTGGAAATTGAACTCAACTCGGGACCTTGCATTTGCCAGGCAGGCACTGTGCTACTGAATTACATCCTCGGCCCTTGTTCTGTTTTTTACATAACTGCAGGGGACATTTTTGCTACATTTTCTACCGCTATGTTAAAAAAAATCCATCTTCTTGCAATTTTCAATAATATGTTCCTCCTTCGCTTCTGAGTTCTCAGTGGCAGCATTGTTAAAGACCAGATATCTACTGAAGTTCTATCTGAGGTGATCTAAAGTTTCTTGTCATAGTCCTTGAAAATGTTCCAACTTCTGCCCCCTGCTAGGTTTCAGAGCTACTGCCACATTTGTAGGTGTTTATTAGCGTGCTACTCCACTTTCTGGTACTAAAATCTGTATATCCTCTCCTACTTGGTGTGAAAAGAAAAACCCTCATAAATTCTGTCTGCTGCTTGGAGCCCCTTAGGCCATAGTCAGGGTGCTAACTGGCGCATCTTCATCAGGAAACTCAAGTAGGGATGTGTCTTTTTCCAGGTCCTTTACATCGTTGGAAGATTTTATTCCCTCATAGTTGTATGACTGAGGTACAGCGTTCCTACTGATCGCTTGCTAGAAGTTCTATGATGTTCCCCAGGCTATAGCATTTCCTTGCCGTGGGACTCTCTTCCCAGCCAGCTCACAGTATGGATCTTTGCTGCTTTAATACCAGCAAAGAATCTCCTCTCTCTCTCCCTCTCTGCCCCCCGCACCAGCAAGGGTCTTGTATAATGTAGCACGATCCTGCACACAACATCCTGTCACCTTTGCCATAGTCCCCAGGAGCGACGAAAGTCACAGAACCCACCCACACTTAAGATCATGCAGCGCCACAGCTTGGTGGGGGCCACCTTATGATGTGTCTGCCACAACATGATAGAAGTCAAATTGTAGGCAGCGGCAGAATGAACAGCAAAGGAGGAAGTACAGATAATGAATATAGAGTATCTCCAAGATTTGGCTGCGCCAGGGATAGAGAAACAGGTGATAACTGGAGAGTTAAGGGGGGAAAACAAAGTATATTTTAGTTCAAGAAAAAACTACTCATGATTAGGTGTTCATGGAGTAAAATCTATAAAGAAGCCTAAAACCAACAGAAGAAAAAAACAGGAATTAAATGGTTGCCACATGCCAAGTATTAAAGCTGAAAAGTTACTTGACTTTGCTCACCTAATCTTTACAGAAACCGCAAGAAAAGTGAAAATTAGGGGGCCAGGGATGCAGCTCAGTAGCACAGCCCCTGCCTGCAAGGTACCAAAAAGAAGAAAGGGAAAATTAGGGAGCTCAGGGACTTGCCCAGTGGCTCCCTGATGGCCCTGTAGAGTGGCACATGGATCCAGGCCCCAGAGTATCAACCAAGGACTTAAATTCCTGAAACGGTGAATGAGATGAAAGTTTTAAGTAACACAATGTTGTAGAAAAGAAATGATACCACATTAGCACTCACCCTCAGTTGCCTAATGTGTATTAGCAGCTTAACAGACGACACCTACTTATTATTTACTCTCCACACTAACTTTGCATTATTTATTTATTTATTTATTTATTTTTGTTTGTTTATTTTTTTTTTGCGGTACTGGGGATCGAACTCAGGACCCTGCGCTTGCTAGGCAAGCGCTTATTCCACTGAGCTATATCCCCAGCCTAACTTTGCATTATTGAGGGCACTTCAAAAAACACAGACAGGACTAGAGACCCTAAATATGTACAGGAAATCTACCTATCACTCACTAGATTCCTTCAGGTCTCCTAAAAGACAATCTAAATCTTGTACCCTGTGAAAAACTGTAACATTTATGGGTAAGATTTTACAACAGCAGCAGCAACAAGCATCTTAATGAATCTTTCACTCAAACCACTACACAGAATTTCACAGTGCAAAGCAATGCACATATAAAGCACAAGCAACTCAGTTTTCATAGTTAGAACTTCTGACTCAGTGTGATTAACTGGATATTTCTAAAGAAATTTCCTTAGACACACACATACACAACCTGAGGCTGGAGGGGTACAGTGACAGCAGATGTACACAACAGCATTACCAATTACACACCACAAGGTGGGCCAACAACGAGGAGGACTTGAGTCTGACACACAGAGTCACTGAGCAGGAGTGCTCGGGAGACAGAGGAATCCCAGAGAGTGATGTCTCCGCTCATCTGAAAGACCTGAGACCCACCCTGCATAGACGAAAGTGCTCTCAACCTAGGTCTTTGGATGCCTATAGGTTAAGATCAAGCGAAAAGCTCAGGAGTAAAGATCCCAAGAGACAAATTAATATGAGTAAGACTTGGCAAGCCCAGCAAACAACAAACTTTGGCCTCTCAGAAATTAAAATTTGCAGATACGGAATACACAATATTTATGAAATGTTTTTAAAATAAAGTTGAAATCATGATGATGAAGCAAAAGGAAGCTATTAAGAATGACTAGGAAAATTTGAAAACAAGCAGTTGGGGCTTCTTCAAATGAAAGGATTCTTGACAGAAAACAAAATGACTCAGCTAAAGAATTTATGAACTTGAAGAAAATCCAATAAGGCCAGTCCTACTCATGAATATCACCACAGGGATCCTCACACGCAAACCAATTTCAGCAGTGTATAAAAAAGATTCTGTTAGACTAAAATTGCATTATCAAGATGACTTATGATAGGAATGGATGCTTGGTCTGACAATGAGTAATCTGTGAAGTATAATATATGACTGTTATGGTTTGTGGCTGCATATCCCCCCAAAACCTCAGGCAGTCATGGGTGGGTTTTTACAGTTTTGATTGATTTGGAGTGAGTGCTACACCTGCCCTAGGGCAGATAGTTTGCATATGTAAGGGAGAGGAAGAGGCTGCTTGCTGCCATTCCTCCCTTTTGCTCTGGCTGCTTTGCTGTTTTCTACCTCCACGAACGTTTGCCCTCTGCCATGTACCACTCTGCCTCAAAACCAGCCAAGTATGGCCTGAAACCTCCACAAACTGTAAGCTAAATAAACCTTTCCTTCCTTCATTTTAAGTGTTGGGTGTTTTGTCTCAGCAAGAAGAGAAAAGTAACCAAGACAATGACTAACATATTAAAGGAGAAAAAACATCATTTCAACATTTGAAGGCAAATAATTTAATGTAACTCTAAACAAGAATAGAAAGAAAAGTATTTAACCTTAATTTAGTTTAAGTCATCTACGAAAATCAATGGAAAATTTAATTCTTAGTAAATTCTACTTAAATTGTGTACTATTTAAATGTTCTCTGCCACTATTTTTAGTTATTATTGTTTTTCCAGTAAAAATAGACAATATAAAGGAAGAGAAGACATAAGATAGTGTTATGGTTGATACATTGTGTCAACTTGGGGAGTCTACAGGTTTGGCTGAGTGATTCAGCAGGAAGCCAGGGTGCTTACTTTGTACACATCCTGAGCTTGTGGAAGAGGAGGGCATGGAGATTGCCTGAGAGCTACACGCCTCCTGCGTGGGGGTAGGCTGTTTACAAGGTAAGGGAGAAAAAGAGGCTGCTTGCAGCCATTCCTCCCTTTTTGCTGGTTGTTTTTGCTGTGCTCTGCTGCTCTGAACAGCTTGCCCTCTGCCATGTGCCACTGTGCCTCAGAACCGGCCAAGTATGGACTGAAACCTCCACAAACTGTAAGTTAAATAAACCTTTCCTTCCTTCATTTTGGGTGTTGGGTATTTTGTCTCAGCAATGAGAGAAAAGTAACCAAGACAGATAGAGAAAGGAATAAAGTTTTATAGTTGACACAAATTTCTGTTTTTATTCACAAAAGAATAGACTGTAACACTTTGAGAAATAGTAAGAAAGTTTAGGATGGCAGATGGCTGGTAGAGTGAAAAACCAGTTTCACTTCTACAAATTACCAGCAAACAGAAATTTGTTTTAGTTCCATTCAAACCAGCTATTCGCCTTCTGGGTATTTTCCCAGAAGATCTGAAAACATCATATCACTCTGATATATGTGCACCCATGTTTATAGCAGCGCAATTTGTAATAGCTAAAATGTGGAAGCAACCCAAGTGTCCACCCACAGAAGACTGGATTAAAAAACTGTGGCATTTTTATGTAATGGAATATTATTCAGCTATAAAGAAAGACAGTTTTGGGGACTTTGTAGGCAAGTGGACAAAACTGGAGTCCATACTCATAAGTGAAATAAATCAGCGGTACATGAGCAGGCAACGTATAGTGTCACTGGTGTAAGAACCTGAGGGTGGGAATATAAACTAAGAGACATGAAGGAAATCTGTTCAAAAGCAAAGAACAGATGGGACGAGGGAAAGGAGAAAAGAAAGAGGCAAAAATGTATGTATGTATGTATATACATATGTGCAGGAGGGCTAACATGGTTCTACTATTGTATTATGTCACTTAATGCTAAGGAATAGTTGATGACAGGTTATTCGATCAATCTTGTATGTCTGTATGTGTTATCCTGAGCACACACTTTGAAGATATCAATATGCAATGCAGCAACTATTGTTGGTTTTCTGTGGCTTTGTCTATAATTCAATTCTGATCATACTGTTATTGTACTGCTTTGTGTCTCTTAATGCTTTTCGGTTTCTTTTTTTTTGTTTCTGTTGTTGATATAGTTCTTTTTCTATCACACTTTAAAGGAAGGGAAAGAAAGGGAAAGGGAAGACAGGAAAAAAATATGTAAGAAAGTAAGTATGCATGTACAGCATATCTTACATAGTGGTATTACTGAACTAGGTCACTTTATAGTAAGGAATAGTTGATGATTAATTGATTGATCAATTTTGCATGCCTGTATCCTTGTTCCTGAATATACACTTCGAGGTTATCAATTTGTAGAGCAACAACCTTTGTTGATTCCCTGTCACCTTGTCTGTAAATCAGTTTTGATTGTATTATTCTTATGCTACTTTGTGTCTGTTTGTTAATATGTCTTCGTTCTTTTACTTTTAAAATAAAAAAAAAAGATACCAACAGTGGCAAAAATTATGAAAACACTGAAACTAGAAGAAAAGCTATCTAAAATTGATTTAAAATTAAAGTCCAATAAATAGGGAGATTTTCTGTCATGATCATAAACTAAGGAGCCTAATATCAAAAAGTCACCGACTCTCTCTAAAATAGCTAAAGAGTCTATATACTTTTTTTCAACAAGATTCCACTCGAGATTTTAATGGCTCCTGACAGCCCCAGTGTAAGCTGCCTACGGCAGAGTAAAGGCACAGGAATAACCAGTCCTTTTCCCAAGAAGAACCTGGTGTAGGGATTTGTTGCACCACATATTAAGACTTACAAGGAAGTCATAATAAACAAAATGTTACACTTCGGTGCCAGGGATAGAAAAGCTGACCAAAAGCTGGAGGCTGAGGCAAGAGAATCACTAGTGTGAAGCCAGTCTGGAGAAACTTATTGAAACCCCCCATCTCAAAAACCCAAACCAGCAAACAACCCAAACAGTGAGGTACCACTTCGTATCAGTGCAAATGGCTATTATCCAGAAGACCAAGCACAGCAAGGGCTAGATGGAACTTTTGTGTACTGTTAGAGGAACAATATAGAGGTTCCTAAAAAAATTAACAGTAGAATTATCATATAGATCAGCAAACCTACTATTACCTATACATCTAAAAGAAATGAAATCAACATGTCAGTGAGACGTATGTATTCCCCTATTTAGTGCATTTGGGAATTTAAGTTTTTAAATTTTTTGTGTTTTGGTACCAGGAATCAAACTCAGGACCTTGTGCTTGCCAGGCAGGCACTTGTGCCACTGAGCTGTCTCCCCGGCCCTCCCCTATTTAGTGCAGTACCACTGACAATAGCTGTGAAATGAGAATCATCCAAGTGTCCATCAACAAACGAGTGTATAAAGAAGTGGACTTCTATTCAGCCTGAAGAAAGATGAAATGCTGTCCTCTGTAGCAACACAGACAGAGCTAGAGTTCATTAAGTGAAAAGTCCAGGCACAGAAAAACAAGTAGTGCATGACCTCACACATATATGGAACCTAAAATCACTGCTGTCTTAGAAGTGGAGAGAATGGTGGTTCTCAAAGGCTCGGGAAAAGGGCTAGGCTGAAAAGGTGAGAGAAGGCTGATCAGTGGGTACTAAATTACAGGTAGGAGAAGAGCAAGAATTTCTGGTGTGCTGTCGTACAGTAGGGTGACAGAAATCTCAATAAAGTCCGTACATCTCAAAGGGCTAAAAGAAAGGCTTCTGCAATTTTTCACCATGAAGAAACAGCAAATGTTTGGGGACATAAATGTTTAACCTGATTTGAACATTATGCAATGTACACATGTATCAAAACATTGCATGGTATCCCCAATATGTAGTTTTATGCTTTCATGTATCAGCTAAAAGTTAGTTTTTATCTTTTTAATTTTTAAAAATCACCTTTAGATAAAGCCTTAGATAAAAGTCAAAACAAGAAAATACAGGGTAATATCTCACTGACCTTAGCACAGGAAAGAACTTAAAGATGATTTTTTAAAAAAGCTTTACCAATGAAACCAAAACTAGATATAGTCAACTACATTTAAACTGAGAATCTCTGTTCATCAAAAGACACAAAAAGACAATTAAAAAGCAAGCCACAGATTATGTGGAGAGATACGTACCACAATCAAGGGATAGTACACAGAACTTATTTTGTAAATGTCTACAATCATTAATGCAAACAAAAAATGTGCAGAGTGTATATCAAATTGATAGAACAGGAAATATAATAGCTGATAAACAAACAGACATTCAATCTGATACTCAAACTGAGAATGTGGATTAAGAACATCATGATACATTGGATTTTATCCATCAAGTTGGCGAAAGTAAAGTCTGGCATACCATTTACAGTAGAGGAAACAGAGCACCCAGAACGTTCATACATTGCAGGTGGGAGAGTAAATTGGTACAACTCTATGGAACACGGCGTCATTTTCTTGAAAGTTAAATAGTCACATTCTCTACAGGCTAGCAATTCCACTGCTAGGAATATTTCCTGAAAATTGACACCATATAGTAACAAAAGACATAAAAAAGAATATTTAGAGAAACCATATTCTGAACAGGAAAAGAAGAAAATAGCACAGCTGTTAGTTAATAGCAGAATGAATAAGTAAATAGTATAATAAATGCTGGTATAAGTAAATAGTACAGTTGAGTAACAAAATACCTAAATGTCATACTAAGTACAATGTGTTAGTTTCATTAGTAGTTTTAACAAAGGTTACCCAGAAATCTTTTCACCTTGATTCTCTTAGCCTTCATTTGGGCTTTTGCTAATAACATAAACGTGGTCATCTCTGACTTACTCCATGACATCCCTTCCAAGACCTGAATGGCCTTGTCATGGTTTTCACAGAATGAATAAACGTGTGCTTGTTGTATTGGACTTAACCCAATGAGGCCTAAAAGGAAAAAATAGTTTATCAACACTTTTGCCGAATATCAAGGGTTTAGAAGTATTTAAGGAAGTAAAGCAATTCAATAATATTTATTTTTAATATGAATTAATAAATCAATATTATACCAAAATCTATTTACTGCCAGCAAACACTATGACATTTGAATTACAAATCAAACCAATGAAATTGTAAGTCTGGGAAATCCTATAATAACCTCTCTCACAAAATTCACTGTATTATGAATCATTTTACCAATTGGTTACATATGAAACTGAAGTTTCAAAATCTTTGTCATTCAAGAGAAGCCTTCGTGTTATTTGTATATAGCTGTTACAAATAGTATAAAACGTTTAAGGAGGTATATTTAAGTCAAAAGTACACTTTTGTATTAATCACATTTACCTTTGTTCATTTCTGCTACTTGATAAATAGTGAACTTTGCAAGATCATAACATTTCATCATAAGAAGATATTGTCCTCTGGAAGAAATAATAGTTGTTTGATTCTAAGCAGATAAAATAATTTTTCTAAGACAAAGTTTCTCATCATAAGTTCCTTAAAATTTTATCATTATAATACATGTATTCATATTTTATATATGCACAAAAGGCAGTTTGAAAGTTAGACATTTTTTAGCAATGTGAAAATTACCATGGAGGTGTGGTGAAACAATTTAGGAAATGCAATGCTAAAAAGAAAATAGGCAAAGCTTTACTTGCAGCTATCTATATCTAAAATGGTACATGTTACTGTTAAGAAATTATTTTAAACTAAAGGACCATAAAAAGGAGTATTTACATAAGTTGCTAAAATGTGTTTCAAACACAAACAACCCTTTATCAGAAACCACTGTTTCATTTTATTTTCCAAACATCCTCAGAGAGTATGGTTTTGGTAATGACTACTTGCAAAGAGCTCATTTATAGCAAGCTCTACTACACTTGAAATACAATCCTACGTCTTTTTTTCCATTGAATTATCTAAGGGTTATGCTTTGTACCTTTGTGGACACAATCAAAACAATTGTTCAAAATGTGTTACCTTACTCTCATGACATATGTGATAACTACATAGCTAATCATGTGGAAAGGTCTTAAAGACTGAAACAGTAAGCAGTTGTGTTTTGATGCAAGATAAAGCAAAGGAAAAGACCTGGCATTTTATATAATAAGCTTTCTTAAAGCATAACCAAGCTAAGACCTACAGCTGGTTTGCTGGTTGAGGGTGTGCCATTGCTGGAGGTTAAATGTACAATGAAGGGTCCGGGAGAATCAAGAGAGAACTAAAGGTCCCAGCAGCTTGCTCAGATGCTAAGTTATCCTCCTGAACACAGTTCAGTTTTGATGTTCATACCTTATTATATATAATTGAATTCCATCTGGCTGAAGGTGGATAGCACGAGATAACTCGTTCACTGCACTTTTCCATTTATGCAACTGTTGAATAAGAAACAGAAGCTTAGGTTCTAAGGAAGCCGACTGTTTCCTCTTTGACGTTCATCTCTTCACCTTCTACTGCAGAAATTTTGCATGACTTTCTTAAGAATCGACAATAAAAGAATATAAAGAACTGAAATAAATGTTTATGATGCACAGCCTTTTGGCTTTTAAAAAATTATTTAAGTTTGAACAAATGTTTATACAAATCCACACATATGTGATCTCACACTAATGTAATTGTGTCACATACTCTAGACTATATAGTTTCCTTTTTCATTTAACTTTTCAGTTTTTCTCCCTGAACTGTAACACCTGTTCCGCAGGTAAAAAATCAAAATAAAAAGTTAAAGCCAATTCTACTTAAAAGTAAGGGAGGGGGCTGGGGATATAGCTCAGTGGAATAAGCGCTTGCCTAGCAAGCGCAGGGTCCTGAGTTCGACCCCCAGTACCGAAAAAAAAAAAAAAAAGTAAGGGAGGAAAAGCAGGCTTGCTCCAAAGTTAAGTAAATGAATGGGTAAAATAATAAAAAAGTAATACCAAAAGAGATACGTTGAACATCAATATGTCATGAAAAGGGCCAGGGATATAGCTCAATGCACAGTACCTGTCTGGCAAGCTCAAAGTCCTGAGTTCTATTCACAGTACCAAAATATATATATAATGAAAAATAACATTAATTCCTTCCTTAAAACTGGTCACAGAAACATAATCTGAATTTGTACACATTTGGTTGCATAATCAACTGCCATTTTAGACATTACCAAAGGAGCACTACACAGACTCCCCCTAAAAATTAACCTGATGCAGAAAATAGAATGCTCAAAATTAATTTGCGCATGGGAGTAAGCCATACCTGTAGAAATAGCCCAAACTGTTTGCAGGAAATAGTAAAATGGAAAAATTTGAGATTTGTTTAAACAAATTCAAGAATTTCTCAGGGCTATTTCTTCTTAAGGTGACCTAGTTCAGGTTGGTGCTACTAAACTATCTAGTCATTTATCCCACTGTTGTACCTGTGCTACCCACCAGCCATTTCTCTGCATTCAGTAAACCCTGGTCTGGGACAGATGGAGGCTCATTTTGACTGGATAGCTTCCCAGGCCTGGGTTGCTCCAGAAAGCTTTGGAGTAGAGACTAAACTCACACGGCTTGCTTTTTACTGATTTATTTTCATTGTGTTATTATACACACTTACACTCTTTTATACCCAAAAGTATCTCATGGAAATTCCCCCAAGTCAGCTGGCTATGTATTCTTTTTATTGACTGTTACATTCCATAATGTGAATATACCATAATGTATTCAAACAATATCGTATGAACATTTTTGCCTTTCTGAACAGAAAAGAGTTTCTGAATACGCATCCTTACAGCCTGCTATCATGCTGGTACTTCGGTTTCTGAGTGCATTCAGAGGGAACACCAACTTACTCGAAGGGTCTGAGCTTCATCAACAGAGTTAGGCTAAGCAAAAGAGCTATGCTCTATAAATAGCCACATCTTCCCCAACAGGAGTAAAGAGAAAACCTTCCCTGCAGACAACACTGGACCTTCCCTCCATCTTCTACCTGCATTATCCAGAAGCTAAAAATCTGAATGGGACTCCAATCCCAAGTGGATCCTGTGATACAGACAACGGAGAGTAGAAAATCCGGGCAATCCTCAATAGACATGTAGTGTAAGCCCACAGTGTGTCTTGATGTTTTAATACAGTGATTCTGAAGTTGTTTTTTACCCCAGCATAACCTTTGCTATACTGACTGAAGCCAACATATCTGGAGAATTTTTAAGAAACAAGGGCAAAAAGGAAATGAATTGCCATCTTCTGTGGGATCGTGTAGGCCTCTGGCTTCTGTAGACTTTGGCTTTGATTCTAAGGGCAAAAAGAAGCTGTTGATGGTTTGTGAGCAAAGAAGTAAAATAATATGACATGTTTTCCTTGGACCTGTTTTGGATGCTATGTTCAGGTTCCATCAAAATGGTAAAGAGCAGAAGCGAGAAGACTAGAGGCCACTGTCATGATTTACAGTGTCTTGCAGAGGGCAGTTAGAAATTACAATGACTTGGTGGAAAGTGGTATCTGTTTGAAGGACAGAGAAGAGGATTTATAATGGTTAAGGTCAAATTTGGTTAGTGTTGGAGAAGATTTTCACTATTTACTGAATTGCCTGAATTTATCATACTAGGATATAGTACATCTTTTAGACATTTAAACAATATGCAAAAATTAAACAAAATTTAAGGGAGATAATAGTTAGAATACCATTATATACACATATCCCATGCTACGAATGTGTACACTCACCAATACACTCACACGTATACAACAAATGATATCAATAAATTCTAAAATGTTAGGAGTATTGATCTGTAGAGAATAAAATTATGGGCAGTTTTAAAATTTATTAATTCTCAAAAACATATTTATTATTCCTTCTTATCTGTGTAAATAAAAATTCTACAATACATATTGTTTCTGTACTAAGGAAAAAGGTACTACATTATTTAAAAAATGAAAGTAATACAATATTTCTTCATAAATACAGGCTTTCTAAGTAAAGTATTCTGTTAAATACTTACTGCTTAACAATTCATTAGCCTCTATAATTAGCTAAAAAAGTACATTAGTATATTAAAAGTTGAGCAAATATCCAGAAGGTTAAAACGTTTTAAAATTCAATAGTCTCAAACTTTAAATACCTTGTAATAGGCTTCTGCTCTGCACATATAACTCTGAATATATAAAGGATCAACTCTAATAGCCTCAGAAAAGTTGTAGATGGCTTCCGTGTAATTATCCAGGTGTAACATATGTATGAGGCCAATGTTTACATAAGCCAAAGCAGAAGTTCTAAAAAAGAGAAAGAAAAATATTGTTAGACATTTTTAATTATTTCAAATGTTCTGCAATTATGAATGAACCCAATAAAATATATGCATTGATATACAGAACAGTATTTTAAATATGTTACTAATCCCAACATAAATTTGTTAACTACCCTCTGACAGAAGTTATAAACACCCAGCTTGGCATGGTAGTGCAAGCCTTTACTCCCACTAGTCTGGGTGGCTGAGGCACAAAGATCTTCAGTACAAACCTTGCCTGGACAATTTAGCAACTTAGCAAGACCTTGTCTCAAAATACAAAATTAAAAGAGTTGGGAATATAGTTCAGTGCGAAAGGACTTAGGTTCATTCAATCCCCAGTGCCACACACATAAAGAAAAAACATTGTAAACACCCTTAATAAAATCCTTGGTAAGTAATTAATAATTGTAGAGTCTGCGCTAGAAATAGATTTTGTGAAGTCTCCATTCCTGGTAATGCTTTGCTCTTCCTTCACTTAATCTTTAGTTATTTTGAATTAGAAGCTTAGTTTTTCTCAACTCAGAAGTCTTTCCTTTAGGCCATGATTCATAGTGAAAAGCAGTAAAATTCTATACCTTACTGGCTTGATGTTAAAAGTCCTCTTCACACTAATATTAACATAGCTGCTTTTCTACATCAAATAAATATTGTTTTTCTCTCTTAGAATCAAATAACTTTCAATATAGACATGACCTTAGACATTATCTTGTTCAATACTATTTCAAAATGAGGAAACCACACATCCAATTACCTAATCTGATGGAAGCCCTCACCAATTTCTAGACATCAAATTTTCTATTACACAAAAGTTTCCAGTGATTCTTTCCACCGGAAACTCTTTTCCTCCCTGCCTAAAAAATCACCAAAAGAAAACCACTGGGGTCCATCATGAAACTGTTTCATGACTTTCTCGAGTCAAATTCAAGTTTACTTTAGATCGCTAAGTAAACAAGTCTGCTGGTTGGCATGAAATTAGCATGATTTGTTACTCTTTCTGTCAACTTTCACCTTGATAAATGCTTCATTGGAAAGAAGGGGAACTGTTTTAATTAAATTTTGTGTTCTACAGCTAGTGTTCTGACTGATATGTTTAACTTTCCATCCGTATTTCTTCCTGAATCTATGTTTTCAATTGTATTGATTTTTTTTTCTTCTGCTTTACTATACAAAATGAAGTTAGTTCAGAATAGAGGGCTCCCTTCCACTGAGGTACATTTAGGGGAGGGCAGTGCTATAGCAAGCAGAATATTTTATTGTAATTTTAAAACCTGATGAAGATTTTCTAGTAACTCAACTTCTAAAAGCTCTAGTCTAGATACCATCAAACTCCTCCTTTATTACCCATGGACTTTAATCCTGAAACCCATTCAACCTCTAAAATTCATAAAAGCACCTGAAACAAACAACTTCTGTCAGTGATAATCTTATTTTTAGTGGTATTATAATTCTAGGATAATTTAACAATTATCTCATGTTAAAATAACCCGTCAGTATTGGGGGAGGCTTTTGCTTTCATTTTTTAAAATCTCTCTTACTTTTACACAAAAGTGAAATCAGTATGAAAAGGAAAACATACCTTTCTAGAGAAATAACAGTTTCAAAGTCACAAAGTGCCAGCAACCAAAGTTTTAGATGCGCATAGACTATGCCCCGATGTAGAAAACAGCTAAGATTCTCATAGCCGTCGTTTATGAGAGCTTAAAAATAAAACCATACATCTTATTCTGGTTCTGAGCAACCATGTTGAAACCGTACTTTAGTCTACAGCCTTCCTATTCAGTATGCATATTTTAACATTACTACATATCACGTAACATTTCTAAGAAGAGTACATTTATTAGGTGAGTAAAAAATAGCATTCTATGTAAAAACATATTGGCAATTAGTAACACATGTGGCTATAATGGTCCATAAACTCCTGAGAGCTGGAAGAAACCCTGCTGGTAATCAAATGCAGTCAACTCACATTATAGAGGAGGAGATTAAGGCCCAAAGGGGCAAGAAGCTTTTGCCAGGGTCACCATGTAAGTCAGTGGCAAAGATGGGCCTAGAATCTAACTCTAGCCAGAAGGTCTTTCTTAGGGGGTCTGTTATTATCATAAAGATATCATTTCTGGCCAATTAACAGGCTCAAGTACTAACTCAAACAAAGGCATATAACAGAATCCTGGCTTACCCATAAGCCAGGTGGGCAGCTGCTAAGCAGTTACCCAAAAGGCAAGCAGAACTTGGAATCAAGGCAGGTGACTTCACCGCACTCAACCCCAGCAAGCAGATGCAAGTTTCAAGAAGAACCACCTCTCAGTGCTACCAATGTGTGCTTGTCATCAGTAGCCAACCCATAGGTCTTCTAAGTCTCTTGCTTACTCACTCTGCCTTCACTTTCAAAAACATACTAGTTTTAAACACAATTTGAAGCAACTGATCTAAGTTCCTCAAGTCCACTCTGGGTTTATGAGGGTAAGTTTTGCCAAAAATATTCATAGTCTGGGACACAAATATTCTTGGTACTAGATTTGGGAAAGCCCAACCAGTATCAGCAATGATCACACAGAGTAAATAATCATTTGAAAACAATCCAACTACTCAATTCCCAGTATTATCTTCTAAAAAATCAGTTGCAATGTTGGTGGTTGCTCTAAAAAACTGGAAACACTCTTCTTAAGGAAAAAAAATTAGAGTTAAGCACTAACCTCTTTATGCTCTGTTTTCTTATTATTAAATTTGGATGACAACAATGTCTCATATCATTACTTGAATATTAACTGGCTTATTCTATATACAACATTTAGAGCAGTGTTTAGGAAATAGAAAAATGCCTGATAAATATTACACATTATTATTATTAGCTTTAAAAATATCTCGATTATCTTTATGGATTAGGATGACAAAACTTAGGTCAACCCACTAGAAAGTATTGAGGTCAGAATCAAACTAGTTAGCTATAAGCAATTAAATAATACAGATTTTAATTTTTGTGAGAGCCTAGATGGTAGTAGGAGAATTAAAGAGCCCAGTACTTGCAGAAGAGGAAAACATGAGAAACAAGTTTTAGCGAAAGATCAGGGAGATAAGGGTTAAGCTGCATCAGAGATGAACAGGATCAACGGAGCCACATAAACCCACATGAATCGGAAGTTTAAATTATTTGCTAAATTTATCCTCTGAACCCTAGGACATTCAGTAGAGCATTATACACAACCTGCTTGAGTGGGTGTTGCCCTGGGGAATGAAGGAGGGACCTGGGGGAAAGCAGAGCAGAGAGAGCAGCACCCACAAGAAATGAGTGCGTGAGCAAAGATGAGTCAGCCTTGAGCAGAAACTGGACCGAACTGTACAAGAGAAGTGACCAGGAATCTTCAGACCACTTTCTCAAAAAGCCTCAGAAGCAGAAGGAAGGCGCCAGACTCCCCTGGGCACAGAGGAGGGCATTTGAGTTATTTTATTTGGATATTAATGGGAAGAGTGACCTCGGAATGTGATTGGACTTAAAGATGTCCAAGCAACTATCATCACAGATCTCTTTCACTGTGGGAGTCTTGTTGTCCTCTAACCCCGACATACTGCCCCACCCGTGATGATGGGTCCGGCACCCATGTTAACACAGCCGTGCTTCGTGTGCTGGATTCTTGCTGGATTCTACCATCAAGGTGGCTCATTTATTCAGTTCATCTGTTTACTGAACACTTACTTGAAGTTCAGAATTCTGTCACATACATGAACTAGAAATGCATTAACTGAGGGTAAGGTAGAAATAGTCATTTTTACATGTTCATATTCCCTAGCTACTGAGAATTCTCCAAGTCTCCTTTTAATGTAAGGGTCAAAAAACTTTGCAAACCCACAGGTCAAGTCTTAGAACGGACACAAGCCATCGCAACAAATAGATACCATTTGAGCATGCTGACTAGGAAATAGAAATGAGTTTCCAGAAAAATACTTCAGAAAATGGTTCTCCTATCATTTTTTGATATGATAGTCTCTCCTTGCCATACACACACAAATACACAGGTACACACGCATACATGCTCACATACTAAAAGGAGACATAAGAACACCTATAGCTTAACCATTGTGATTTATAAGTATATATATATACATATATATATATATGAGACATAGTATATATCTAAATAAGTGTAGTTGACACATAAGTATATACATATCAGTATGCATTAACATACATATGATTCCAGCGGTCTCACAGTAATACTCCCCTCTATGAATCTGAGCTGGTCAACCTTAAGCCAGAATCATATTTGTGCAACGGAAGGCAAAGTACCTGAAACACTGTAATCCTGCAGCGCTTTAAGAGGATTATTCTTTCTAAATATGCACGCTCGATAGTATAGTGCTGCCCAGTTATTAGGATCTAAATGAATGGCAATAGAAAAGTCCTGAGTCGCTTGCTTATAAAGGTGCCTTCTAAAGTATGCCTTCCCTCGATATGTCCTAGAAAAACAGAAAAATTCACTTCAGCAAATATAACAAAATATTCATCTTTCTTTTTGTCAAATTTAGTTACCTAATTTTATATTTCAATAACAATTTGTGATTGATTCTCAAGTTTATCCATGATGTTTATAACAAAAAAGATATGAACTTTTTATGAATAAAATATACTTTATTGTTTACACAGTTATATACTTGTTAATTATATGCTTACTAACTTTATTTCGTTTCTTAGTTTACAGGGAGGACAAACGTTTTGTGAAACCTTAGAAAAAATCCTTCTCTTAATGAACTATTGTGGTTCTCTCTTTCTTCTCTAAAGAAGTATTAGTTGAGGGAAGGAATTAAATTGGAGAAAAAAGCAAGTTAATTCAAGGTATTTAAGATCGTTCTGGGCCTCTTATTCTATACTGAAAATTTTGGCTTCATCTTCTTAGCAGAAGTAGGTCACGGAGAAAATTTTTGTAATAAAACGTCTTTATTATGTGACAGTCTAACATTATCACGCAAGATCTAGGAGTGATGTCATACAGAATCCTAAGTGTGAGTTGATAAGGGATAAAGTGTTGAGGCAGCAGAAATGGACAGATGTAAAAGTCAGTGTGTTTGAAGAATTAACTTTTCTTAATGGTGCACTACAAAAAGTATTTAAAAAGCTTTACACGGTAAGAATTTAGAGTCATATATAATAAGTATGATTATAATTTATAGTAATTATGAAACAATTAGTAATACTCTTCAGTAATGAATAATAATTTAAAATAAGTATAAAATTTAATTTATTAGAAAATGAGTAAGATATTTCTTAAGGAAATGCAGTAAAAAACATCTTCTTCCAAGGGAAAAGTATAGGTCTCAAAATGCTTCCTGTTCTTAAAAGGCATCTATTAGATGCAAGTTATAATGACTCCCAAGATGAGTGATTTCTCACTTTTGAAGAACGAATAAAAATCTCATTCGACTGGCATGTTTCTAAGAAAAAAGGAAGACTTACTTTATCTTGAGACAGTGGCCAAATCCTGAAATCAAATTCTGACTGAAAAGGTGCTTATCACTCTTTGTGTTATAGTTTGTACCTGGAAGTCCCCCTCCAAGTCTCATGTGGTTATGGGGGCACAGGCCTTTGGAGGTGACTGACTCTAGCATTTGTGAGTGGTTTATTGTCTAGTGTTAAGATTGGCGGACTGGCAGTGCCCTGTGGTGAGTGGCCTGTACATGATATAAGGGAAGGAAAAGAGTTTGCTTCTCCAATTTTCCCCTTGTTTTTGCTGTCTTCTACCTCCATGAATTGTTGCCCTCTGCCATGGGCCACCTGCCTTGGAGCCAGGTGATAGGGACCAAAGCCTCCACAAACTGTGAGCTGCCTAAGCCTTTTCTTCTTTCATTTTGGTGTTGGGTATTTTGTCTCAACAGTGAGAGAAAAGTGACTAACACACTATGAATGTATATTTTAAAATCTTCAAATAAAGCAAAGAAAATTCACTATAGTTTTATTCCATCTAAAATAATGTACAAGAGGCACACATCCCTCAAAATCAGCCTATGAATGAGAACATCTTATAAGTAGATCACAGGAAAAATAAATTTTAAGTAAGAAGAGGAAGATACTCCTTGTGGGCCAGCGAGATAGCTCAGGGGCTCAGTGCCTGCCTGGCAAGTGCAAGGTCCTGAGTTTTATTCCTGGTCCAAAAAAAAACCCCATAAAAGATACTTCTTCAAATATTTAAAGAACAAAAGATTCAAAATTTACAACTATTCCCTTTTTTGCTAAACCTTAAAACCTTTCAAATAACGAAAAGCCCTATATCACTAAAATTACTAAGTTAAATCAATATAATGATAAAAGAGTTGGGAGATTAGCAAAAATGATAGAATACAAAACCTAAAACTTCACTCTTTGATAAAAGCAATAAATAAGTTTACATTAAAAAGCTGTTGGGGGGTTGGGGATATAGCTCAGTGGCACAAGTGCCTGCCTGGCAAGCACAAAGTCCCGAGTTCGGCTCCCAGTACCAAAGACTATCAGGATCAACATTTTTGGAACTCTGGATTCTAATTTAAAATTTAGAACAACCAAAGCAATGGTTAACAAAGTGGGGGTAGCTGCTGGATCTTGCTAAGAAAACTCTACAGTATTCAAACTTACCTCTTACCTCATTGCCATTCCCACTTCCCAGATCAGTGGAGGCCTTAAGAATAGTCCATATTCCTAGTACAGGTGACTGCTGTGAAAGAGGGCTATGTGGACCTTAGCTCGAGAAATAGTGCTTTTGTGTTTTAATTTGTTTGGTAGGTCATGGAAGGACCAACTCAAAACCTTGTCTTTGTTTTGTTGGCCTCCAAGCTTTCCCAGGACAGAAATGTCTTCCTGGTGGGCTTACTGAAAATATTTAAAGGCAAGTATGTTAACTGCTGCCACCTAGAGCAATGGGAACAGTTTAGGAAAGCAATAGAAACAGCTAGAGAAAGAGACGCTTGGGATTTGTTACAGTTCAGGTCTAAAATAACCCCCCAAATTCTATGTGCTGAGAGGGGAGCTCATGGAGTGATCGAGCTGTCGGGCACGGTACTCATCTGTGGATTGATCTGAATGTGCTGTTAGGAGCTGGGGGCCAGGGTGGGAGGGGTCACTGGGATCGGGACCTGGAAAGTGTGTTCCTTTCCCTGGCTCCTCCTCTCCGCTCCCTGTTTGCTGTGCAGTAAGCAGCTCTCCTGCCTGTGCCCTCCCTGTTTCTGCCTTAGAGTCAGCCGACCACGGACTGAGGCTTCTGAAGCCAAGAAAGCGCTACCTTCTGGGGAAGGCAAAGTCATAAAAGCTTTCCAAAGAGCTGAAATGAGTTTTTCTGGACCTGGTGGTGGTTACAGGGGCATTTTGGTTACAGGGGCATTTACATAGTGATGTCATTAAGCTATAAATGTCTCTTTTACATGTTTTCTGGATGCATGCTTTACTTGAAGTGCAACTGAAAATTGCCAGTGAAGAGATGAACAGTCATGACTTATACACCCATTTCAAACCTCTTCCAAAGAAGCCTTAGATTAGAAGGAAAACAAGAAAATGAAAACTACACTAGGCATAATGTTAGAAGAACAAAGGTTAATATGCACTTTACAATAAGATGGTACAGAAATATATATGAGTAATTCTCTGTACTGTAGCTATAAAGGATATGTATGAGCAGTAAATGTAAGGAAGTAAAATGCAGATGGCAGTCAGTGCTCTAGAAACCTATAATGCAACAAATATGTAGGAAATGCAAATGAAATAACTTTTCCTTTTCATGTACACTTGTTAGACAATAAATTACCCTTTACCATTAGGGTGTAGGTAACACTTTCATTCACTGGTGGTACTGAAAATTGATTCACTGTTTTTAAAGGGCTGTTAAGTGTATTTCAAGCAGCACTTTTTTCTGAAAAAATGTTTCAAATATTATCATAAATTTCAAAAACTTATTGAAATAACTCTTACCATGCTTCAGAATTTTGCGGCTCTAACTTTAACAAAGCTGTAAAATCGTGTATAGCTGAAATCCAATTTTCATTTTCAGAGTAAAACTGCCCACGTTTCAATAATGCATCTGTTCTTTTCGGATCATAAAAGATACACTACAGAGGAATGGGGAGGTTTATAAACATTTCATATAAAAACACTAGGAAAAGTAAGCAACTTCAAATTACATGAAAGAAAACCAGGGTAAGATGGCACAATTTCCAGATTTATGTTTAAAAACCATACAAGAAATCCATCAATAACCACATGCTTAAGAGGGAATATTTTTAGAGAGAAAAAAATAGAGCAGCTTATGCAAGAAACCACGACTTTTGCCCACTGAAATGCACAGAGTAAGTGAATTGTGGCACCAGAGTGGCGTCATAGTGGATTTCTCACAGCATTTTATCCTAATTGAAAATGAAACATACTGCAGCAGTACAGATTCTATCAAGTCAAAAATGGATTAATCTAGGAATGGTTCCTAAAAGAAGGGGAAGAACTGAATTGGTGATAGCATGGTCCATACATTTCATGTTGATACAAAGCAATAGAGTGAACAGACCAGATCATTGTATGTTCAGTTGTAAAACTACACGTATTGGTACTGGGAAAGAACGTAGGAAGTTGCCTTTGCACAAAGTAGGTCACCAAGTGCAAAAGAGTTCATCAAGCATTTTTAAACTGAGAAAAATCACTGAAGAGTGTGAAGCTTGTTTGAGCTCAAGGTGCTAAATTAATCAATTTCAAAACTATTGATGCTAGACAGAGAAAATAAACAGAATAAAAAAACTTGGGGTCACTTGTAGACCAGAGGTTAGAAAATTTATAATAATATTTTCCCCAAGCAGAAAAAAGCCGAGTCAGTGATGAAGCCATCATGGATGAGTTAATAAGCATGGCAGCTGAAAACTAAGTTACTTCATTGTTTCTAGGTTCTCATACTACTAAGGAAGGACTAAGAATTTGGAGTTGTAAGTCAGGAGTTCTGCTGCAGTCAGGTGAATATTTTGCCCTAATTAACACATATCATGCACATATACCAAATACCCACACAGAATGTAAACACTATATATTGTAACAATAACAAAAATAATGAAGAAAGAGAAAGGGGATTTAGAGTCACAGGGAGGGAGGGGAAAAAAGCAGAGACTGAGATGTACTATGTTCATTTACCTACGTCTTAAGATCAATGTTAAGCTTCATGTACTACAAAAATGTACTAATAAAAATGTTTTAAAGTTCATTTCCAAATGATATTGCCTGCCATACCCCAAAAGACAAATATTCTTTGAACATCCTTCCTGCATGCTCCCTCATAAACTGTCAGTATATATATATAAGTTTTCATACCTGCCCTTAAATATCTGCCCTTTAAACTATAAGCTCCGCAAAATGTATATTTCTTTCACTGTTTATTCACTACATTGTGCAACACCTTACTCAATAAATGTTTCTGAAATTCCATATAACACAACTAATCCCCTGACAGGTATCTTTCCTAGCAAAGAGCTTAAGTCATCATACCACAATGCTATATGCATACCAATGTTTATAGCAGCATAATCTGGAATAGCTCAATAGCTAAATCCTGGAGGCAGCCTGAGTACCAATCAACAGACAACTGGGCAAAGAAAACAGACAACTGGGTAAAGAAAATATGGTATCTATATATAATGGAATACTACTCAGCTGCAAAGAATGACATATTTGAGACATTTGTAGGAAAATGGGTGCACCTGGAAAATACAACGTTGAGTGAAATAAATCAGACATAAAAGCTTAAGTACCATATAGTGTCTCTCATTTGAGTGAGGCAAAGTACAAACTAAGAAAATGATAAAGGATGGTTAGAAAGGGACAAAAGGATGGATCTCTTACAACAGGGAAGTGGTCCAAGGGAACAAGGCGGAGGGGTGAGGAGGATGGGAAGGGTGTAAGGTAGTATAGTTTTAGCCTCAAAATGTGTCTTGAGAAACATCCTGGAGGGGTTGTGAAAAGTTAGCTTTACAACCCCTGATGACCCTGCATAGGTTGTTTCATCCCTTCCCTGGCCCTAGATAAACACTGTAACCCTAAAGGAAATATATAGTTATCCAAAGGGGGACATACAGAACAGAGTACAGAAAGTATGTATCAATGTGGTTGGGCTCATGACCAGGGCCTGACCCAGTCACATGGGACAAGGAAAACAACACGTGGCCAGGGCTACAACATTTCAATGTTACTATGGAAACCAAAAATGTATATAAAGTGGAAACAAAGGCAGGCAGGGTCCCCACGTTCCTGACCTGCTAGTCGGGGATGTGCGGTGACTGATCTAAAATTAATAAACTCTGTTTGCCCTAAATAGAGTTCTTTGGTCTTCTGTGGATTTCAGCCTGTTTTTGCCATTACAAGGGGAAACAAGAGGAATAAATATGTCCCATGTACAGGAACCTAATAACCCCAATGAACACAAACACTATGTGCCGTAACATGAGCTAAGACAAATGATACCAACAAGGAGGAAAAAGGGTTGGGGCCACCTGGTGGGAGGGGGAAGGGGAGAGAAGGAAAAGGGACTGAAAAGAAGCTGTAATATGTGCATGTAACCCCCCCAAACGACCGTAAATCGCACAGACAGCAAATACGTAGTAATAAAAAATTGATATTGGCATAGTAAGTATTTTTAAAGTAAGAAAAATTAACAGTGGCATTGTGCTTGCCAGTGAAAATAAAATGCAAAAAAATTCAAGAAGAAATGGAAGGAGGCAGGAGAGAGGGGAGAAGAAGGAATGAAGGAGATTTAAGACACAGTATGTGGAGGTACCAATTTCCTGGGAGGAATACAGTCACTAGCACATACTACTTTAAAAAGAACACGCTTCTGGGTGAATAAATACGCAAGTCTGCCTTTGGGAGCTGGTGGGCTCCTTGTGGAGGAGAATCAGCGGATCAGGAGTTACAGAGCAGGTGTGGCAGCACATCAGGCAGGAGCAGCGGCACTGCGCACAGGAGATGCTCCCCAGGACCAAGGTATGGGGATATGAAGGAATGAACAAACCCCAACCACGGGAAGGCAACTTGAAGGAGGAGGCCATCAGAAATCCAGGAATGGGTGTTTACAAAAGAGCAGGGCCACCTCCCAACCCCAGCACCTCTTCCAGCCCAGGGTCAGCAAACAAGCCCTCCTGGAAAATGTTCAAATCCCCCAGGGAAGACGTGGAGTGTGAGTCCCCTCCTGCTGGCCCCAAACACTGCTGAAAGTCATGCAGAGGGGCTCTTTTCTCCTGAGCCCCAAATGCCACTGGATTTTTCAGTCGGAAAGACATCCTTTGTAATGCTAAACAACGGGAAAGCAGCATCAGCGAGCATGGAGAAAACAAGATCAGTGCCTGTGCAGTCTATTTCCTGCAGGGCCGACAAGACTACTACATGCCCGGTCAGGTTGTAATGGAGTGCGCAGGAGTACTGCTTTGGTCCGGGAGGAAAGAGAGCGAAGAAAACCCATCAGAACGGCACAGAGGAGTGGGAGGATTGCCTCCTGCCTGATCACAGCGGACTGTTGAAGTTGCCAGCCAGAGAAAGGCTGGGTGGAAGAGGAGCCTAACTGCAAAAGGAGAGTGAGGGAAACCGACAAAAGATGAACTGGGCAAAGCAAATAGCAGAGCCTCCCAGAGACTCTCAGCTGGGACCCGCAGACTGCTGCAAGCCAGTGGGAGGAGCACTTGCAGCTTGCTGACATTCTGAGAACAGAAGCTCCCAAGAAGGGCACCTTCTCTGTGTTCTTTCTTCTCCCTTCCCTTCCCCTCCCTTCCTTTCCCTTCCTTTTACTTCCTTCTCTCCCCCCCCAATATAGCTACGTGTATCAATTTTCTACTGTTTACTTAAAGCATCCTATGCCGTTAAGTCAGATATAGTCAGTTCAAACGTTGCATCTTGAGCCAGGCATGGTGGCACATGCCTGTAATCCCAGCACTCAGGAAGATGAGGCAGGAGGATCTCTGTGAGTTTGAGACCAGCCTAGGATACTAAGTGAGCTCAAGGCCAGCCTGAACTGTGCAGTGAGATCCTGCCTCAAAAAGACAAATAAAAAAAATGTTGCATCTTGGTGTAATCTAACTATGCCTGACTATCAGTTCGACACTTGGATACAATTTTCCTATCTTTTTTCTTTGTTCCACTTATAACTTCATCCTTTCCATATTTTTCTTATTTATCCTTTACAACATCTATCTCTCACCTCTTTCCCATATATAATTCCTTATCTTTTTCCTCACCTTTTCTATTGCTCTAATTTACCCATAAACCATGGGGTTAATCTAAAGATGTATCTTAACATACCGCACTAGGTTCCTCCTCAACCATGGTTGTTCAATAGAATTTTTAAATCTTTGTTTTTTAATTTAAGTTTATTGGTACAATTTAAGTATAGATAATGATCACATACATTATAGGGAATTTGCACCTGTACGTGATATATCTTGATTCCTTGTTATTTTTCCATTTCTTCCTTTCAAACTCCCCTCTTCTTCCCCATTCACAAAGTGCTATTTTCATTTTACCCATTTCATTTTTTCTTTCCTTTCCTTCCTTTCCCCTTTCCCCTCCCTAGTTTTCTTTTGCCTTTGAACAGTTTCTTCCTGTTTTATAATATCTGCTGTACATTCTGGTTCTCATTTACATTCTCAGTTTCTCACAGCGGAGAGATAATGCAATATTTGCACATGTGTGTATGATTTATTGCACTTATTATGACTTAAGGTCCATTCATTTAGTTATAAATGTCTCAATTTTATCTTTCCTTATGGCTGAGTAATCATTCATGTAAAATATCTTTTTTATCTATTCATAAGTTGAAGGGCATGCAGGTTGCTTTAAAGATTTATCTATTACAAGCTATACGACTATAAACATGGGTGTGCATATATCACTGTGGTATGATGTTTTTAATTCTATTGCGAAGAAATGTAGAAAGAGAATGGCTGGCTCAAATGGAACCTCTAATCCTAGTGCTCTGAGGAATCTCTATACTGATGTCCACAGTGGTTACACCAGTCTACACTCCCACCAGCAGTGAAGAAGAGTTTCTTTTTCCTTTCACAGCTCCTCCAGTATTTGTTATTGGTTGATTTTTTGATAATAGCCATTCTTTCTGAAGTGAGATGAAATCACAGCATTGTTATAATCTGCATTTATCCAACGACCAGTGAGGTTGAACATTTTTTCATATAACTACTTGCCATTTATATTTTTTCACCCAAGAAGTGTGTATTCATTTCAGATGCCCATTTTTAAATTGTCTTTGAACTTGAGAAGTCTGATTTTTGTTTACATTTATATGTTCTAGATATTAGTCTTTGCTGACGAACAACTGGTTAAAATTTTTTCCACCCTGTGCATTGTCTTTTCACTATGTTGGTAATTTCTTTTGCTGGGAAAAAGTTTTTTTTAACAAGATGAGGTCCCAGCTGATGATTCTTTGTAGTATTTTCCATGTGATAGGGGTTTTGTTCCTGAAATCTTTGCCTGCACCTCTGTCCTTCAGAGTTCTACTTATTCTATATTCCAGCAGATGTAGTGTTTCTGTCTTAAAATTTAGATCTTTGACCTATTTTGGTTTTAGTTTATTGCGTACTGATAGACATGGGCCTAGTTTCAGTCTTGGCATGTGGAAAGTCAATTTTTCTAGCAGTAATTATTAAGGAGGCTGTCCTTATAGTGAACATGTTTGGCCCCTTTGTCAAAGATAAGATGGATGTTTCGATCTGTATCTTCTGTTCCACTGATCCTCAGGTCTGTTTGTTTTTGTGTTCGTTTGTTTTGGGTTTTTTCCAGTAGCATGTTGATTTTATCACAGTTTTGTAGTATAATTTCAAGTCTTAGATTGTTACGCTCCCAACTTACCTTGGTTGCCAAAAGTTGCTTTTGCTACTGTAGGTCTCTTCTGGTTCCAAATGAATTTTAGGAATGTTTTGTCTAGTTCTGTAAAGTGTACTGATAGTATTTTGAGAGGAGCTCTTTTTTAAAAGAGAAAACAATAGCAGGTCTATTGGCTTATTGAAAGGGACAGTTAATGATTAAATTTTTTTTACCAATTTTGCATGCCTATATATGGTAATGTCCACAATTAATCTGAAGACAGTAATATGCAAAGTAACCATTGTTGAATTACTGTCATCTTGCTTAGTGAAGCTCTGTATCATTTCTAATGTATTTTTAAAAATTACTAACAGATATTGCATTTGTTTTCCTGAGAAACCACTTTGAAGATGTCAGTAGATAATACAACAACCATTGTTAATTTCCTGTATTCTTTGTATTGTTCTTATGCTGTTTTGTAAATGGATGTCTGTTTGTTAATATGTTTACAAATTACAAATGTTTGTAAATAGATGTTTACAAATTTACAAATGTTTGTAAATGGATGTCTGTTTGTTAATATGTTAATATGTTTAATATGTTTTCCTTCGTTTATTTTTGAAATAAATTTTTTAAAATTACTAATAGTATTTTGGTTGGGATTGCATTAAATGTGTTTAACAATTTCAGGAGTATCCCCATTTTCACTATGTTGGCTCTTACTACCCATGCAGAACTGATATCTTTCCATTTTCTGATGTCCTCTTCCACTTCTTTTTTCAGAGCACTCCAATTTTGAATATATAGATCTTTATTTCCTTTGTTAGATTGATTCTCAAGTATTTTATTTTTTGGATGCTATTGTGAAAGTTGTGGTTACTCCAATTTCTCTGTGAGTTTGTTATTTGTGTACAGGAATGCTACTGATTTTTGAGTGCTGACTTGTTTTTTTTTTTTTTTTTTGGTACTGGGGATCGAACTCAGGACCCTGCGCTTGCTAGGCAAGCGCTTATTCCACTGAGCTATATCCCCAGCCCAGAGTGCTGACTTGTTATACAGCTGCATTATCAATTTAGTTATTAAATCTAGAAGCCTTTTGGTGGAGTTTTTGGGGTATTATATGTATCATGTCATTTGCAAATAATGATAATTTAAATTCTTCCTTTCCTATCTTTTTAATTTTTATTCCTTTCTCTTGTCTAATTTCTATGCCTAATTTTTGAGAACTATATTGAATAGGAGTTATAACAGGGGCTATCCCTGTCTTGTTCCTAAGTTTAGAATGGAAGCTTTGTTTTTGACCATTTAGTGTGATGTTGGCTATTGCTTTGCCATACATGGTTTTTAGCAGATTGAGATAAAACCATCTAATTTTCTTTAGGGTTTTTATCATAAGTGGGTGTTGGGCATTATCAAATGCTTTCTTCATCTACTGAGATGATCATGTGATTTTTGTCTTTGGCTGTGTTGATTTTGTGTACTATATTTATTGATTTGTGTATGTTGAAACATCCCTTCATTCCTGGGATGAATCCTTCTTGGTCATGGTGTATAATCTTCTTGATGATTTGCTGTACTTTATTTGCCAGGATCTTCTTGGAGATATTTACATTTATGTTCATTAGAGAGAATGGCCTGTAGTTCTCTTTTTTGGTTGGGTACTTCTCTGGTTTTGGAATCAGGGTAATACTTGCTTCAAGAGCTGAATTTGTAATTATTGCTTCCCTTTCAATTTCACTAAAGAGTTTGCAGAGTAATGGCATTAGGTCCTTTCTAAAGTTCTTGTAGAACTCAATTGTGTATCTGTAAAGACCCAGGCTTTTCTTTGTTGGTAGATTTTTAATTACATTTTCAATTTCACTAACTAGCACTGGGTTATTTAGAATTTTTATATCTTATTGATTCAGCCTTGGTTTATTCATATCTAGGAATCTTTCTGTTTCATCTGTGTTCTCTATTTTATTAGTACAAAGTGTCTTGAAGTAGGCATTGATGATTGTCTTAGTTACTTTTCTCACTGCCAAGAGAAAATAACTGATTCTCAAAGTTAAGGATGAAAGGTTTATTTAGCTCACAGTTTGTAAGGGTTTCAGTGCATAATTGGCTGGTTCCAAAGTTGGGTGGCACCTGGCCAAGGGGCAAAAGTTCATGGCAATGGAAGACAAAAACAATGAGAGAGAGACAAGGACAGGGACAGAGAGACAAAGGAGGTGCCTCATCCTGTCCCTTATATTGTATGCGGGCGACCCAACCTTGGGCAGGTATAGGCTCACATCTTATTCTCAGCATTGGACCATGAATCAACCACAAACTCTAGATTCAACCACCCCTGAAAAGTCTGAATCCTGGCTACATGGAGCTTTGGGGACCATCTAGTCAAAACCATAACAATGATCTGAATTTCATCAGGCTCGGATGTATTTGAGTCTTTTCTTTTTGATAAGATTGGCTAAGGTTTTATCAATCATATTTAATCTTTCAAAGAACCAACTCTTCAATTCGTTGATCTTTGTATTGTTTTCTTAGTCTCAATTGCATTAATTTCTGCACTGATCTTTCTAACTTCTTCCCTACTACAAGCTTTGGGCTTTTCTTTTTCTAGAAATTTGAGACTCAACATTAGGTTGTTTATTTGAACTTGTTCTGTGTTTCTGATATGGGTATTCACCACTATGTTTCCCTGAAGACTGCTTTCATTCCACCTCATAAGTTTTGGTATGTTGTATCATCTTTATCATTTAGCTGTAGATACTGTTTAATTTTTTCTTTAATTTCCTCTGTGACCCATTTGTTGTTCATAGTGTTAAGCTCCATGTATTTATGGAATTTTTGTAGTTTCTTGTGCCACTGATTTCTAATTTCATTGTACTATGATCACATAATGTTCATGGTATAATTTCAATTCCTCCGTATTTACTTAAGCATGTTCTATGGGCTAGTATGTGTTCTGTTTTGTATAATGTCTCATGTGTAGCTGAGAAGAATGTGTATTCTGATGCACAGTGGGGTGGAACACTCTCAAGACATCTACTGAGTTGATTTCTTCCCATGTTTGGCTCAGTTCTGATAGTTCTTTGTGGGTATTTTTGTCAAGTTGATCTGGGGTATTAAGGTGTAAGGATCACCATTGCAATTGTATTAGTGTTTATTTGATTTTTCATGTCCATTATTTATTTTATAGAGTTGGGTGGTCTTCCATTTGATACATATATATGATTGTTATCTCTTTCTCTTAGACTTTTAACAAGAATGTAGTGATCTTCTTTATCTCTTTGATTTGTCTTGGCTTGAAGTTCACATTGTCTGCAAATACAATAGCTACCCCTGCTTTTTTCCAGTTTCCAGTCACATGAAATATTATTTTCCATGTTTTGACTTTCAGTCTTTGGATTTCTTTTTTAGTTAGATGTATTTTTTGTATACAGCATATTGTTGAATCTTGTTTGTTGATCTATTCTTCCAGTCTCCTTTTTCGGTTGGTGAATTCAGATCATTTACATTGATGGTTATAGCTGACATGGATTGGCTTACACTTGTCATATTATTTTCTTCTATTGGCTCCTTGTCTTTCCCCTCTGTTCAATTGGTTGCCATTCCTGATGACTTTCTATTGGTGTTCTTGTATTTGGGCACATTGTTATCTCTCTATACTATACGTTTCGGAACACAATGTAGAGCTGGTTTAGTGGTCATGAATTTTTTCAGCTCTTCTTTGTCATGGAAATATCTTATTTCTCCATTAACTCTGAAAGACAATTTTGCAGGGTAAATCAATCTGGGTTGGAAGTTATTTTCTTTCATGACTTGGAATACTTCACTCTAAATTCTTGACTTAAGGGTTTGGGTTGAGAAGTGTGCTGTAATTCTGATGGGTTTTCCTTTGCAGGTAATTTTTTTTTCTCTAACAGCTTTTAATATTCTGTTCTTGTACTTAATTTCTGGAATTTTGATTATATGCCTTGGTATATATTTATTGTGATCATGAATAATTTGAATTCTATGTGCCTCAGTTACTGTACATCAAATTTTTTTCCATATTTGTGAAGTTTTTTGCCATTACTTCTGTAAACAGTTTTTTATGTTATTTGTGCACGTTATTGCTTTTTTATTGATTCCAATCAAATTTATGTTATTCTCTTTGCATCATCCTGCAGCTCTTAGATTATTTTTTCATGGTTCCTTATAATTTTTAAGAGATCTTTTTTATGACACTAGCTGCAATGCTGTCTTTTCAGTCTGGAATTGTATTTTCACTTTCATTCATGTAGTTTTGCAAATTTTCAATGGAATTTTAATTTTTAATATCTGTTTGAATCTGTTTCATGGACTCTATTTCTTTCCTATGTTGACATTCACAGTTTCCATCATTTTCTTATGCTTCTCTATTTTTATGCATGGCTATTCTAGGCTTGAGTAAGTCCTTTATGGTCATCTCTTATTTTACCTGGGATATTATTTCTGATACAATTTCCTATATAATCTCATGCACCTGTTGTTGAACTTCTGATGCTATCATTTCAGAAATTTCAGATGGACAGCCTTTATTTTCCTCTACCTTGTAGTTCCTTGGACTTGTTCTGGGTGGACTGGAGGTTGGAATTGGGTTTTGCTTCTGCATCTTGTAATCTGTTTTTTTCTGTGTTGATGCCTGTAAATTTATTATAGTAGGTATCCATCACTAGTATCAAGGCCTCTCCAGGAAATATCTGTTCTTCACATGTGTCTTCTTTATGTAGGAGGTTCTTGATTTATGTATCTGCCCCAAGATTCTACCTTCCTAATTTATTAATGATGAGATTTTGCTATCTATTTGGCTTAGCACTTAGCACCTTTGGATCCAGACTATGGAGATGGTTAAGACTCCAGACAGTCACAGTACTGTCATACAAGAGAAAACAACTGATTATAACAGGTACCACTTCCTGGCTAAAGTAGTACAACTGGCAATAGCAGTAGCATCAAACACAGACTAGAAACTGACAAACTGTGATAATTCTTAATTTGGTAATTTTAACTATAGTGGCAAGATCTAAAATTATTTAGCAAAGCCCAACATAAGTCAGGAACTTGTATGCAATGAGTTTCCCCCTAAAAGAATGACTTTTCCCTGTGGTGGGGAAATTTAAGAGGTACAGGGGACAAAAAAGATAATTGAAGAGAAATCTAGTCAAAGGAAGGCTGGAAGACATACAGTGATCACGCAAGCTTTGGGAAATAAGATGAGAGAAAGAACGGTGGAGAAAACAAAAGATTATCAAAGCAAACCAGAAAGAATAGAGTCATTGTTTATTCACATGAAGATGTCCTAAGATCAAGAGAAATAGTTGAGGAAAGAGAGAAAGAAGATGAATAAAACAAAAATATATGTATAAAAAAACCCAAAAAATCCCAACAAGACAGAAAAAGGAAAACAATAAGCAAAAACAAATAAAATAAGTGTCCAAATCAGAGGCCCACCAGTCCTGCAGCAGAATTATTGGTGAATGTGGGGCTGATCCTGGCCTCTAAATGTGGTGGCTTTGGCCAGTCCTTAACCAGTAGCTTTCTGGATCACATGCCCACATCTCCTTACCCTGTTTGTCTCTGTGCTTCTCTCCTAGTTACTGTGTTGCCCTCAGACAGAGACAGCCCGAGGCTCTTCCGAATTCTGTGTAAAGTTGCCCAATCCCAGACCTTGCACAGCCTGATCTGTTCCACACAGCTGACTTCTTTCCATGCTGCCCTCCTTGTCCTGTGCTGGTTGTCAGAAGCTGGAGGAAATGCAGACTTCCCAGCCCAAAGATGCTGGTCACAGGGAAGTGCTAATTTCCCACTAGTTTATCTGGCTACCTAAGTTTGCATCAGTATCAATGGTCCAGGTCCCTCTCTTGTGCTAGTCATAGGGCAGGAGGGGTTGTGTTGTTCCACTAGTAATCTTCAATGCCATGGCCAGTTCTTAAACTTTTTGTCACTAGGGGATCCAGTTAGCAGTTATGGTGCTCAACAGAAAAAGAAAATGAAAAAGAGAAAAAAAAAAACCTAAATAAAACAAAACAAACAAAAAAACTAACAGTTTGTTGAGTAGGGAGGAGTCACTCATTCCTGTGTGTGCCAGTGAAATTTGTTGCCAGGCTACAATGTCCTCTGTTTGCAATAAATCAAAAGAGAGGGGCCTTATATCTAGATCTACCATGTGTGGATTAAGTTTGCAACACATTTGTGGTCTTTCCATTTTCGGGGGATCTTCCTGGTAATGGTGGTTCCTGCTCTGATTCCATAGGTGGTAAATCAATGGGCAGCCTTGGGGCCTGGATAATCATTTTGTAAGTCTATGCCTATGCTTTGTTTCATCTACAAGTCTCTTATTTTAGATTAATTTTGGTATCAGGATGTATGTCCCTCTCTTTCTTCCCATTACCTGTGTTTTAAGTTGATTTTCTCTGATAAGCTCGAATGTGATTCCTCCTTTAATCAGCCAGGTTGAATCCCCCCTCATAAGGAATGAAAGAGAGGAAATTACTACAGATCCTGTAGAAATTCAGAAGATCATCAGTACCTACTTTGAAAATCTTTACTCTTACAGGATGGAAAACACAGAGGAAATGGACAGATTTCTTGATACATATGAACTACCAAAGCTGAATGAAGAAGATATTAAAATCCTGAATAACCCTATATCAGCAAGTGAAATTGAAAATGTAATAAAAAACTAGAAAATGAAGAAAAGCTCAGGTCCTAATGGATTTACAGCTGAATTCTACAAGAAATTTAGAGAAGATTTAATACCAATATATCTCAAACTCTTTAATGAAATTGAAAAGGAAGGAATCCTCCTCAACTCATTCCTGGAAACAAATATTATCCTGATACCAAAACCAGAGAAAGAGCCAACCAAAAAAGAGAACTAAAGGCCAATCTTTTAATGAACAAAGGTGCAAAAATTTTCAATAAAATACTAGCAAATAGAATGCAACAAATCAGTAAGAAGATTATACACCATGACCAAGTGGGATTCATTCCAGAAATGCAGGGTTGGTTCAATATAGGCAAATCAATTAATGTAATACACCACATCAATAGAGCCAAAGACAAAAATCACATGATCATCTCATTTGATGCAGAAAAAGCTTTTGATAAAGTCCAATATTTATTTGTGATAAAAACCCTATAGAAAATAGTAATAGATGGACTTCCCCTCAATCTGATGAAAACTATCTATGACAAACCAACAGCTAACATTATTCTAAATGGCCAGAACCTGAAATCTTTCCCTTGAAGTTGGGAACAAGACAAGGATGTCCACTATCACCACTTCTATTCAATATAGTTCTGGAAATATTAGCCAGAGCAACTAGACAAGAGAGAGAAATAAGAGGAAAAAGGATAGGAAAAGAAGTGAAATTCTCATTATTTGAAAATGACATGATACTCTGCATAGAAGACCCCAAAAACTCCACCAAAAGGCTCATAGATTTAATATCTAAATTCAGTAGCATAGCTGGATACAAAGTAAACACTCAAACATGAATAGCATTCCTATACACAAACAGCAAACACACAGAGAAACATCAGTAAAACTACACCTTTCATAATGGCTTCTAAAAAAATGAAATGCTTAGAGATGAATCTAACAAAAGAAGTAAAAGATTTCTACAGTGAAAATTACAGTACTCTGAAAAAAGAGATCAAAGAGGACAGAAAATGAAAGGACATTCCTTGCTCATGGATAGGAAGAGCTAACACTGTGAAAATGGCCATATGCTCCAAAATTGTTGTACAGATTAAATGCAATCCCCATTAAAATTCCACTAGTATACCTCACAGATCTAGAGAAAACATTCCTAAAATTCATCTGGAACCAGAAGAAGCCTGGAATAGCAAAAGCAATCCTGGAAAACAAAGGAAAGGTAGGAGATATCACAATCTCTGACGGGAAATTATACTACAGAGCTACTGTGATAAAATCAGCATGGTACTGTTAAAAAAAAAAGCCAGACCTGAAGATCAACGGAACAGGTTAGAAGATGCAGACACAGCTACAAACACACTCAGCCACCTTACTTTTGACAAAGTGGCCAAACATATTCACTGGAAGAAAGATAGCCTCTTTAACAAATGGCACAGGAAAAACTGGCTTTCCACATGCCAAAGACTAAAACTAGACCCATGTCTATCACCATGGACTAAACTAAAGTCAAAATGATCAAAGATCTAAATATCAAAACAGAAACACTAAATCTAATGGAAAAGAAATTAGGTAAAACTCCTGAAGACATAGGGGTAGGCAGAGAGTTCATGAACAAAACCCAAAATGCACGGGAAATACTTCAAAGAATCAACGACTTGGATCTCATCTTATTGAAAAGTTTCTGCACATCAAAAGAAATCACCAGCAGAATAAAATGAAAACCCACAAATTGGGAAAAAATTGTATCCAACTGCCCCTAGACAAAGGACCTCTATCTAGAACACATAAAGAATTTTGAAAAATCAGGCTTCCAAAATTCAAAGACCCAATGCAAAAATGGGCATCTGAGATCAACACACACTTCTCAGGTGAAGAAATACTAATGGCGAATAAATACATGAAAAAATATTCAACATCATTAGTCATTCAAGCAATGCAAATTAAAACAACACTGAGATTTCATCTCAGCCCACAAAGAATGGTTATCATTAAGAAATCAACCAAACACAAATGTTGGAGTGGCTGTTGTGAAAAAAGAACACTTCTCCACTGCTGGAGGGAGTGTCGGTTGGTGAAAAGCCTGTGGAAATCAGTTTGGAGATTCCTCACAAAACTAGGATTGGAAGTCCCACTTAACCCAGCTATTCCCCTTCTGGGTACTTTTCCAGAAAAATTAAAAGCATCATACCACAGCAATAGATGTGCATCCATGTTTACAGCAGCACAACTCATCATAGCTAAATATTGGAAGCAAACCACATGCCCATCAACTGAGGAATGGATAAAAAGGATGTGACATTTCTATACAATGGAATATTACTCAGCTATAAAAGAGATAGACTAGACTTCCAGGACGATGGCGAACAGGTAAGCAGCAGAGAAAGCCCTCTCCAGAGGAGCGCCACCCAGACACTGGGAAATAGCAACATGAGAAAGATAAGAAGAAGAGAAGTGGGTCCCTTGGACCCAGGAAGGATCAGAAATGAGAACTGAAGCCCTCAGAAAGAGTAAACGACCTCTCCTGCAGGAAAAGCTCAGACGGCTGCCATGGCAGTTAGAGGAAGAGGAAGCGAAGGAGGGAGTCATCATTCCATACACACCCCAGCCTGCTCCCTCATTCTGGCACTCGCAGCTTCAGCTAAGGAGGCCTGTGCTCACAGGAGCCTCCCAGCTCGGACAGGGGAGAGCGGAGTCCCAAGAGGTGGGCCAAAACCAGAGCAGAGAAAGTGCAGCCCAGAAAAGAGACAGCCACACTCGGGAGGTGTTGTTGAACCCAGTGTGAGGATGAAAATTTACAACAGCCACTAAAGCAGAATCCCCACTATGCAGCAACCTTTCTAATCAGTGCCCAGAGGCAAGGCAGAGTCAAAGCAACCAGTACACACAGCCCACCACATTCAGCTCTATGCCTGTCCCAAGGCTGTGGCCTCCTACTTCTCCACTGTGTAAGCAACTACCAGCAGAGAGCAACAGAGAGCAGCGGCAGTGACCCCAGGGCCACAGCAATTCCCAGTGATCCAGCCAAAGAAACAGCCAAAGAACAAATGGGAACTGGAGCACAACAGCAAAACAGAGCTGCAGATGGAGGTGGACCACATGGCCCCACGCCCTTCTCACTCCAACACCAAGCAGGAAGCACAAGCTGAGTTACCAGGCTTCAGCTCCCACCCTGAAATCCCTCTGTGAGCACCTCATGTCTTGGTGGCCAACATGCTCAATGCATGTTTCAGGACAGCAACGGGATGAGTCCATGGGCTTCAAGACTCACCCTAAACTACTAATATGAGCACCAAGAGGGACTTCATACTGCTTGCATATGTGAACCTTGTAAGAACCCATAGCAACAAATTACACAAAAAGCAGCAGTGCTGGAGTCTGAGAGACAACAACATACTCTGCACAGATGACCTGAGAAAATCCTCCTGTTCTCTCCTAGAACTAATAACTAAATTTAGTACACACCCTGGACTACCTCAGTGAGCATGGCTGGGGGACACCTCACACCACTTGTGCCCAGCATCATAAGTGCGCCCAATCCCCAGCCACAAGAGGTGGAGAATGGCAACACTGGAAATTGAGAGGTGGGAGGAGGCAAAAACCTGGAACTACGGTGAAGACCCAGTACTCTAGCTGAGCGGGGATAGCCTCCAGAGAGTCATAGGCAGCCTGCAGGGAGACACTAGTGGCCTATGAGGGGACCCCAGGGGCCTTGACAGGGAGCTCAGCAGCATGAGGGGGGAGGGAGGCTCTCTCCAGGCTACATGAAAACCCTGAAGACCTGGACCAGGCCTCCGGGAGAACAGCGACAGGGCAGAGCCCAGTGGTCTGCTAGGGTGACCATGAGGATTCAACTGGGCCACCAGGAGTGCCTCAATGTGGCAGAGCCTGACCGTACACAGGGGCAACCCCTGGGACTTGACCAGGCCCCAGGGAGCCCCTCTACAGGGCAGAGCCAGCGGTCTGCAGGGGCAACCCCTAGGACTCCACCAGGCCTCCAGGCTCTCTGCATGGAGGCAGAGCCTGGTGGTTGTGGGTTTACCCTGCCAACTTGATCAGACCTCGATGGCCTTGAGGGCTTGTCAGTGGGGACTTGACCATAGTGAACCTGGTTCCCTGCCTATCTACTGTCTTTGAGGATGTGTGCTTGTCCACCTTCTGCCATAGCAATTTGTGTACACCCATGTTTGTTACAGCATAATTTGAAGCAGCCATGTCTCTTCCCAATGAGAGCCCAAGTGAGTAAATAAACAAAAAAATACAGTTATTATCAGAAGGAAGACAACTGATTGGGTGGTAGAACAATGGAGATGAGGGTAGAGAAAATTGATTAATCGATTGAGCCATCATCTGTATAACTGAGTAACAAATGAGAAGATAATATTATGTAATACAACATTCAGTGCTAATTCCCTACTATCTTCTCTATAATTTTGTATTTCCTTTATTGTTTTTGTGTTATTCTGGTTTATATGTCTGTATTCTTTTGTCTTTAACATAAAATTTAAAAAATTTTTAAATAAAATAAAATAAAAGATAGACTAGAGGCTTTTATAGGTAAATGGATGTGGCTAAAGACCATACTCATCAATGAAATAACTCAGACACACATGTGCAAACATTTATTGTCTCCCTGATGTAAGAACATGAAAGAATAAATACAACCCAAAATGTACAACAAACAATAAGAAAGGGAAAGAAACTGTTCAAAGGAAGGAGAAACTGGGATGAAAGAAGAAAAAGTACTAAGGCAAATTATATATATGTACATGGGTGATATAACTGTACTGTTGGTGTATGATGGTTTGTTGGGAGCAGTTAATGATTAAAAGTTTTTTGTTTCAAAAAAAAGAATGTATATAATAGTCATACGTTTGTGAGCAACTGTACATGAGCACTGACTATCATTTCTGTTTCTGCAGTGTTTTACACTGACTTGTCAGGTTATCTTTCCTCAAAGTCATAGTGTCAAAGATCCTAGGTCTTCTAACATAGGATTTGAAAAGGGTATCATCTGCATACTAGTTTATAAACAGGATACAATATCCATAAAGAGCTCACAGATGACTCTGAAGTAACAAACCTAAGAAGTTTTATATGCCAAAGAAGGGTTAGAAAAGGAAACTAAATGTATAAAAAATGTATTCACCAAAATCATTCTAGAAAATATTCCAAATCTAAAGACTGAACTGGATATCCAGGTAAAGAAGATATTTAGAATACTAAATAGACACAACCATAATAGAAACTCTCCATGGCACATCAGAGTCAAAATCCCAGAAATTCAGTATAAGAAAGGAATATTACAAGCCATTGAGGACCCGCCACCTTTACAGTCTGAGTTTCCACCCTCCACGTGCCTAGTGTTAACAGGAGGTCCTCACTCAGAAGGACCACGAGCTGCTCATACCAGGGTTTGTGTTTGGGCCTCCTTGCATATGCTTTGGGCAACCGGGGGTACTCGGGCAGGGTACATGAACTGCTGTCACCATGGTTTGTATCTGGGTTTTACTTGCTTTTACACATCAGGCTTCTGTGCACACCATGAGCTGCCTGGAGACAAGGAATCAGGTGCATCACAAACTTTTGACCTTGCAATTTATGTCTGGGTTTTACCTACACCCGAAACTTCTCAGCATCACAGGACGACTGATCCATAATTGTACCACCAGTGCAGCCAACTTGAGTCACACATGTGCCCTGAGCTGCAAGGAGACACCATATCAGAGATTTTGCCATCACCTGACATCACAGTTCGCTTGTGAGACTGGGGGGAACTAGGTACACTGCACCATTGACCAGAAGACCCCACACGAAGCACCATATCTCAGTGAACATGGAAGGAGAGGCTTGACACCAGGAAAACTAGGGCCACTATGACCTTTGCTGAGCTGCCAGACAAGAGGGAGACTGAGCATTCTGCCTCCAGCATCAAACATGACAAGGCAAAGGACTAAAATACAGTCTCAAAACTCCACCTCACTCAGAGGAAGTCTAGCAGATATCAACATAGAAAAGCTTGGGAAACACATAACTAAAATTGCTGAAATGTTTGCAATGGAAGTAAAGAAACAACTTCATCAGGCCACAGAAGAAATCAGATCAGAAATAATCTCTCAGGCAAAAAATGAAATGACAATAATAATGAAAGAATTGCTCAGCAAATCTAGAGAATAGATAAAAAATACATGAACACAGACAATGGATGGAAACATTACATGAGCAATATAGGAATGAGTTAGAAAACATGAAACAGACTCAGAGATTTCCAGGAAATCAAAACTTCCATTGAAATCTTACAAAGCCACTTGAAAGAAGCTAAAGATAGAATTTCAGATCTAGAAGACAGGAGCTAGTGATCATGAAAGGAAAGATCTCTTAAAATAAACAAGGATCCAGGAAAAATCAACTAAACAGCTGCAAGACAAGGCAAAGAGAAATAATCTCAGACTAATAGGAGCCATGAAACAGCAGAAGGTGACACAAATGACATAAAAAGAATATTTGCAGAAATAATAGCTGAAAATTTCCCAAGCATGGAAACAGAACCTAAGATACACATAGAATGTGTCATAAAGAGCTCATACTAGTAATAACCATAATTAAACTACATCCAGATATATAATAATCATGATCCCAGAACTCCAGCAAAAGAACACACTATTAAAAGCTGATCACCTATACAGGAAAGCCCATCAGAATCATGGCAGACTTCTCAACATAAGCCATCCAATCAAGAAGATCCTGGAGCAAATTATTACAGGTCCTAAGAAACAACAGCTTCTAAACCAGACTGACATATCCTGCCAAACTATCCTTCAAGGGTTTTTTTTTTTGTTTTTTTTGGCGGTACTGGGGATCGAACTCAGGACCCTGCGCTTGCTAGGCAGGTGCTTATTCCACTGAGCTATATCCCCAGCCCCCCCTTCAAGTTTAATAAGGAAATAAAATATTTTTATGACAAACTTCATGAGTGCCAAACCATCCTTACAAAAAGTACTAACAGACATTCTAGACAGAGAAGAAAATGATCACAATTTCAAGATAACAATAGAAAGGAACCTCCAAGCAGAGCAAGCAACTAAACACAGAGAAAAAAAAAAAAGAAATCAACAGCAAGTAAATAACAGGACAATGATAAGCCACTACATGTCAGTTAAAACTATTAATGGAAATGGCCTCAATTCACCACTCAAAAGAAAGAGATTGGCAGTTGTTCAAAAAAATTTGAACAACTCAATTTCAAAGAAACAAAATCCAACCATATGCTATATACAGTAAATATATTTTACTCAAAAGGAAATCCATAGACTGAAAGTCAAAGGATGGACAATTTTCCATGCAATAGGAACCCAGAAAAAAGCAAATGTACCTACTATGTTTAGAGACAATGTAAACTTCAAATCAAAAATAATTGAAAGAGATAAATAAGGCCACTACTTGTTAAGGGAAAACTGCAAGAGGATGAGATAACAATTATAAACATATATGAACCAAATATCAGAGCCCCAAACTATATAAGACAAATCTTAACAGACATGAAAATCCAAATAATTAATAACACTATTATAATAGGGGACCTCAATACCCCTTTGACACAAAGAGATAGATCAACTGCAAAAAAAACCAGTAAAGAAATAACAGATATGACCTAAAACAAAGAACAAATGGACTTATTAGATGTATACAGAGTGTTCCACCCAACAACATCTGAATACACATTTTTCTCAGCTGCACATGGGACTTTCTCTAAAATAGACCACATTATAGCCCATAGAGCATACCTACCTTAATGTAAAAGAACTGAAATTATCCCGTGCATATTATCTGACCACAGTGCAAAGAAATTAGAAATTAACAACAAAAGGAATTCCCAAAACTTCACAGACACTTGGAAATTAAATAACAACCTCTTGAACAACCAATGGGTCACAGAAGAAATTAAGGAAGAAATTAAAAAATACCTACAGACAAATGAAAATATAGATACAAATTACCAGAACCAGTGGAATGCAATGATAGCAGTCCTGAGAGGGAAATTTATAGAGATGAACTCACATATAAGGAAAATAGAAAGAGAACAAATAAACAGCCCAATGCTGCACCTCAAACTTTTAGAAAAAAAACAAGTCAAGCCAAAAGCTCAAAGAAAGGAGGAGATTATAAAGATAATAGCAGAAATTAATTCAATTGAGATGAAGAAAACCCTACAAAAGTGAATGAATCAAAGCACTGGTTCTTTGAAAGAATAAATAATATTGATAAACCCTTAGCCAACCTTATAAAAAAAGAAAGAAAAAAGACCTCACATTCATGCAATAAGGAATGAAAAGGATGAAATCACTACAGATCCTATGGAAATCCAAAAGATCATTAAAATCTACTTTGAAAATCTTTAGTCTGATAGGATAGAAAACTCAGAAGAAATGGACAGATTCCTAGAAAAGTATGAATTATCAAAGATGAATCAAGAAGATATAAAAATTTGGTGGGGCTGGGGATATACCTCAGTAGAATAAGCGCCTGCCTAGCAAGCACAGGGTCCTGAGTTCGATCCCCAGTACCGAAAAAAAAAAAAATTGAACAACTCAATTTCAATTAATGAGATTGAAAATGTGATTAAAAACTTACCAACAAAGAAAAGCTCAGACCCTGATGGATTCACAGACAAATTTTACAAGAAATTCAGAGAAGACTTAATACCAACACTCCTCAAACTCTTCAATGAAATTGAAAAGGAAATGATTCTCCCTAACTCTGGAGGCAAACATTAGAGTGATACCAAAACCAGAGAAAGACGCAACCAAGAAAGAGAACTGCAAACCAATCTCTCTAATGAATATAGATGTAAAGATACTCAATAAAATACTAGCAAATAGAATGCAGGAAATCATCAAGAAAATCATACACCATGAATAAGTTGGATTCATTCCAAGAATGCAGGGATGGTTCAATATTTGCAAATCAATTAATGTTATACACCATATCAATACAACCAAAGACAAAAACCATATGATCATCTCAATAGATGCAGAAAATCTTTTGACAAAGACCAACATGTATTCATGGTAAAAAACCCTACAGAAAATAGGAATAGGTGGTCTTTACCTCAACCTAGTCAAAGCCATCTATGAGAAACCAACAGCCAATATCATACTAAATGGACAAAACCTGAAAGTTTTTACTTTAAAATCAGGAACAATACAAAGATGTCCATCATTACCACTCCTATTCAACATAGTTCTGGAAGCATTAGCCAGAGCAATCAGACAAGAGAGAGAAATAAAAGGAATAATGATAGGAAAGGAAGAAGTTAAACTATCACTATTTGCAGATGACATGATACTTTACATGGAAAGCCTAAAAACTCCACAAGAAGACTCCTTGATTTAATTGACACATTCAGTAGTGTAGCTAGATACAAAGTCAACACACAAAAATCAATAGCATTCCTATACACAAACAACAAACAGACAGAGAAAAATTAAGAGAACCATACCTTTCACAATAGCATCCAAGAAATTAAAATATTTAGGAATCCACCATCAAAGAAGTAAAAGATCCATTGAATGAAAACTACAGGTCTCTGAAAAAAGAGATCGAAGAGAAATCATTTCTTCAATAAATGCAGAAGGATTCCTTGTTCATGGATAAGAAGAACCAACATTGTGAAAATGACCATACTACCAAAACTGTTGTACAGATTCAATGCAATTTCCATTAAACTATCATTTCATATCTCACAGATCTACAGAAAACATTCCTTAAATTCATCTGGAACGAGAAGAGACCCAAAATAGCAAAAACAATCCTTGGCAACAAAGACAAGTCAGTGGAATCACAAACCCTGACCTGAAATTATAGTACAAAACTACTATAATAAAATCAACCGGTACTAGCTAAAAAGCAGTTCATGCAACAACCACAAACACACTCAGCCACCTAATCTTTGACAAAGGGGCCAAATAAGCTCACTGGAAGAAAGCAGCCTCTTTGTTAAATGGTGCTGGAAAAATTGGCTTACTACCTGCCAAACACTGAAAATAGACGCACGTCTATCACCATGCATCAAACTCAAGTCAAAACGGATCACAGATCTCAATATTAAAATAGAAACACTGAATCTTTTGGAAGAGAAAGTAGGTTAAAATCTTCAAGATATAGGGGTAGGCAGAGAGTTCATGAACAAAAACCAAAACACATAGGAAACATTTCAAAGAACCAACAACTGGAATCTCATCCTACTGAAAAGTTTCTGCACATCTGAAGAAATCACCAGCAAAGTAAAATGTAAAACCACAAATTGGGAAAAAAATTTAGCTGACTGTCCCTTGGACAAAGGTCTTCTATCTAGAACATAAAAACAATTAAAAAACATCATCCCCCCCCAATTCATAAGCCCAATCGAAAAATGGGCAGCTGAGATGAACTCACACTTCTCAGATAAAGAAACACAAATGGCAAATAAGTACATGAGAAAATGTTCAACATCATTAGTCACTCAAAAAATGCAAATTGAGGCAACATTGAGATTTCATCTCAACCCAGTAAGAATGGCTATCATTAAGAAGTCAACCAATAATGAATGCTGGTGAGGCTGTGGAGAAATAGGAACTCTTCTCCACCGCTGGTGGCAAAGCACATTGGTGAAATCACTCTGGAAATCAGTGTGCAGATTCCTCAGCAAACTAGGCGTGGAGGTCCCATTCAACCCAGCAATTCCCCTTCTGGGTATTTTCCCAGAAGATCTGAAGACATCATATCACACCAATATATTTGCATCCATGTTTATAGCAGTGCAATTTGTAATTGCTAAATTGTGCAAGCAACACAAATGTCCATCCACTGAGGAATAGATAAAAAAACTGTGGTACTTCTATATAATGGAGTATTACTCAGCTATAAAGAAAGATAAACTCAAGCCTTTTACAGATAAATGGTCACAACTAGAGACCATACTCATAAGTGAAATAAACAAGGCCTTGATGTATAAGCAACATATTGTGTGACTAGTGTAAAAACCTGAAAGAGTGAATAAAAATTAGGAGGTAGGATAGACATTGTGAAGTGAAAGGAACATGCACAAAAGAGCAACTGGGGTGAGTACAGAGAAATGAAAGAAAGGGACATTATGGTATGTATAAAAGGAAATTATATATGTATGTATGCACAGGATAGCTAACATAGTTGAACTACTGACTTTGATTGCTTTACTAAAAGGAACAGTTAATGATTAATTATTTGATCAATCTTGCATGTCTCTATTTATTCTCCTGAGAAACCACTTTTAAGATATCAATACATAATACAACAATCATTGTTAATTTCCTACTACTTTGCCTGTAACTCTGTATTACTTATGTTGTCCTTATGTGATTTTGTAAATAGATGTCTGTCTGTTAATGTTTTCCTTCTTTTATTTTTAAAATAAATTTTAAAAAATAAGTGAAAGCCATTTAAAAATTGGCATCAATTAACTTATAAAAGTAAGCCTATAAGAACAAGAGCAGATTTTTCAAAGAAAAAAGAGCTTAAAGTTTTTCAAGTCCTAAAACACAGTAACTTTCAACCTAGATTATTATATCTTACAAAATTGGGCTGGGGATACAGCTCAGTGGCACAAGCACCTTCCTGGCAAGTTCAATTCCTGGTACCAAATAAATAAATAAATATACAAACCTCACCCTCTTACAAAATTATTCCTCAAAATCAATAGAGAAATAAAAACATTCCATGATAAAGAGAATCAAAGAAATTCATGACCAACAAATCTGAATGATAGAGAATATTTGAAGCAATTCTAAACAGAAACAGCAACTCCAATACCACCAAAGAACCCAAAGGAAAGACTATATCTACTGGGTAAGTAGCTAAGCAAAAGGTAAAATAGAAATAAATCATGCCTGAAAATATAATATGACAGGAATTGATAAATAATTTTCAATAATAACATTCAATATGAATGGTCTTATCTCAAATAAAAACACCTAGATCTTGTCTGCAAGAGAAACACTTCACTCACAATAAGTAAAAAAAGACAGAAAATGAAAAGATGAAAAACAAACTAGGGCCTGAAACAGAAAAAGTAGTTATCCTGATTTCATACAAAGTGGAAAAACCAAAACTAACCAGAAGAGACAAAGAAAGTCACTATAAATTAGTAAAGGGAACAGCACAACAAGAAGAAATCATAAATATATATGCACCAAATATACATTCACCCAAGTTCATAAAACAAAAACTGCTTGACATAAAAGGACAGAGAGACACTGATACAGTCATAGTTGGGAACTTGAATGATGCAGCCTCACTAAGAGACAGGTAAACCACATAACATCCTAACAAAGAAATACCAGAAATGAATCAAGTCACTGAACAAATGAACTTAACAGATATCTACAGTGCCTCATCCAACAACAGCAAACTATGCATTCCTTTCAGCACTCCACAGAATTTTTTCCAAGATAGATCATACGTGACATAGACATATTTAAACAAATTTTAAAGAATTTAAATAATTTCTTGATACCCATCAGATCACAGTGGAATGAAAATAGGAATAAAGAACAAAAGAATCCACAGAATATACAAACACATGGAGGTTAAATACATTTCTAAGTAATCAATGAATCATAGAAGAAATCAGGGAAAAAATTCAAAAAGTTCCTAGAAACAAATGACAATGACAGCACAACATACCAAGACCAGTGAGGCACAAGAGAAGCAATTCTGTAAGAAAAGTTTATCGATGTGAATGCCTATATTAGAAAAGCAGGACAATCTCAAATAAATAGCCTAATGATGCATCTCAAAGCTCTATAAAAACAAGAACAATCCAAGCCTGAAATTTTAGAAGGAAAGGAATTACAGATTAAAAGAGAAAATGATGAAATTGAAACTAAACAATGCAAATAAACAATGAATCAAAGAGCTCGTTCTTTGAAGGACAAATACCAATTGATAAATCCTTAGCCAACTTATCAAATGGGAAGAGAAGACCCGTATCAATGCAAGTGAAAATAAAAAGGCACAATCAAAAAGGACACCACTTAAATCTAAAGGATTATAATAAACAATTTTTAAAAATTTTCCCTGCAAACTGGGGAATCTAGAAGAAATGGATAGATTCCTAGACATATGTATCTTATGAAAACTGCACCAAGAAGACATAAAAACCAAGAATACACCACTAATGAACAATAACATTGATGCTGTAATTAGTACTCTGCCAATTAAGAAAAGCCTAGGACCTAAAGGATTCACTGTTGAATTTTATTAGAACTTCATAAGGGAATTAACAGCAACACTTCTCAAACTCCTCCATGAAACTGAAAGGGAAGAAACCCTACCAAACGTATTCCTTAAAGTCAGCATTACCCTGATAGCCAAAGTGGACAAGAGCTCAGGAAAAATAAACATAGGCCAGTATCTTTAATGAAAATTCATGCAAAAATCCTCAACGAGATACCTCCAAGCAGAATGCAACAAACCATTAAAAAGATCATGCATCAGGACTAAGTCAGGTTTACCCCAGGGATGCTGGCCTAGTTCACAATGTGTAAGTCAATTAAATGTAGTACACTCCATAGGTAGAAGTAAGGATAAAAATCACATGTTTTTTACAATAGATGAAGAAAAATCCTCCAACACAAATCAACATCCATTCACAATGAAAACACTGACAAAAAATGGGATAGAAGGACCTTACCTCAAATCGACAAAAGCTATTTAGGACAAACTCACAGCCAACATCATAGTATATGGGGGAAAAGCCTGAAATAATTCTCAGTAAAATCAGGAAAAAGATAAGAGTGTTCACTCTCACTACTCCTGTTCAATAGTACTGGAAACTTTAGCCACAGCAACCAGACAAGAAAAAGAAACAAAGGGGGCATGAATAGGAAAGGAATAAGTTAAAGTATCTTTATCTGCAGATGACATAATCTTTTACATAGAAGATTCAAAAACCTCCACCAGAAAATTCTTAGAGGTAATAAACAAACTCATAATAAACAAATTCAAGAGAAGTGAAAAATATAAAATTAATACACGTGGGCCGTGGATTTAGCTCAGTGGCACAGCATCTGCCTGGCAAGCGTGAGGTACTGAGTTCGATTCCCTGTACCCCACTGCCAAAAAAAACTAATATACACAAATCAAGAGTTTTATTGTCCACTAATAATGAAGCTACTGAGGAAGAAAACCATCCCATTCACAATAGTTTCAAAAAAGTTAAACACTTAGGAATCAATCTAACCAAGATGTAAAAGACCTCTATAATGAAAACTATATTACCCTGGTGAAAGAAATTTAAGAGGATATTGAAAAATGTTTCTGGATAGATAGAAAAAATATTGTCAAAATGGCCATATTACCAAAAATGATACATGTTTAATGGAATTCCAATTAAAATACCAACAGCATTCTTCACTGAACTAGGAAAAAAACCTCTAAAATGTATATACAGCCTGAACATACCAGAATAGCCAAAGCATTCCTGAGTGAAAAGAGCAAAGCAGGAGGAAATTTTTATTCTTTTGAAAATAAAGAATAGTACCTGGGGGGGGCAGTAGGTGGAATCAAGCTAAGGACCTTGCAAGTGCCCAGCAGGTGCTGTGCTACTAAGCTGTATCCCTGGCAGAGGAAGGATTATAATCCTGGACTTCAAATGATGCTACAACACTATAATAATAAAAACACCATTGTACTGGCAGAAAAATAGACACAGAGTAGAAGATACAGAAACAGCCTGTATACCTTTAGCCATCTGATCTTTGACAAACCAGTTTTTAAAACATTACGAGAAAAGACAGCCTCTTTAATAATGTTGCTAGGAACTGATGTGAAGACAACAATATGCAATAGAACAACCATTGGTGAATTCCCACCATCTTGTCTAGTGAAACTATGTGTCATCTCTAATGTTCTTAATTATTATTCTTTCATTCTAATGGTTTGATCAATCTTGCATTCATACATCTGGTAATCTGAGCAGCTTTGTTGAACAGAACAACATCTAATATAACAACCACTGATAATTTCTATCATTTTGTTCTGAACCGCTGTATCATTTTTAATATTTTTGCTTTGCTCTGTTTTTGTCTGTGATGTGGGTATTTTGCTGCTGTTCTTTTTTTACTATTCTCTTTAAAATAAAAAAAAATATTGCTGAGGAAACTGGTTATCCATGTGTAGAAGAATGTATCTAGACCCATACTGTTTACCATGCACTAAAATCAAGTCAAATGGATCAAAGACCTAGATATAAATACAGAAACACCGATTCTGCTGGAAGATAAAATAAGCAAAACACTTGAAGACACAGGTACAGGCAAAGACTTCTCAAACAGCAGAAAGCCCCCTAGATGCATAAGGATTAATACCATGGATCAACAAATGAGAATATATCAAACTAAAAAGCTTCTGCACAGCAATTATATACTCAACAAAGCAAGGAAACAACTTAGAGGATGGTAAAAATATTTGCCAGCTACTACTCTGGTAGAGGATTAATACCTGGAATATACAAAGATCTCAAAAAATTAAGACTCAAAAGCCAAATGACCCAATTAAAAAATGGCCAACTGAGATAAACAAGCACTTCTCAAAAGAAGCAGAAGCAGCCAATATATACATGGAAAGGAGCTCAACTTCTTTGATCATCAAAGAAATGCAAATCAAAACACTACCAAGATTCCATCATACTCCAATTAAGTATGGTTACCATTGAGGACACAAAAAATAACAAACGTTGCCAAAAATGTGGGGGGAAAGGAGCCATTCTAAACTGTTCATGGAAATGTAAACTAGTACAACCACTACGAAAATCAGTGTAGAGATCCTCCTCCCACCAAAAACAAAATTCCATTTAGCACAGCTAAACTCCTAGGTATCTAACTGAAAGAGTTAAAGTCATCATATCACAGAGATACAGTGATACATACATACACATGTTTATAGCAGTGCAATTCACAATAGCTACATTATGGAAAGAGCTTAGATGCCAATTGACAGATGAATGGTTAAAGGAACTGTGAATAAATATGCCAGCCATAGAGGATAAATTTGAGTCATTTGCTAAACACTGGATGACTTAGAGACTATAATTTTAAATGAATTGAATCAGACACAGAAAGTTAAATATCATATGGTTTCTCTTACATGAGAAACCCAAAATAGAAATAATTGAAAGAGTAAAATAAAGGAGAGATGATAAGATACAGGCAGGCAGGCTTTCTTTTTTTAGAAACAAGAAAAAGGAATTCAGAGAAGGGAGAAGAGGAAAGTGTAGAGAGAAGAGGACCAAACATGATAAGGACTAAGTCTCTCTAGATAGACATGGATCTCAACTTCCCGAAATGAATGTATGTACTAATAAAAAAGAAAGAGTTAAAAAGTAGTAAGCAACTTTATGTTTAAAGGCAAAAAGCAATTTTTAAAGGTTTACTGTAACCCTTATTTTTTTGCGTATCAAGGTGTAATGAATGAACAATGGCAGAATTTCCTTCATCTTAGGGACTAATGTACATTCGATTTGACTGACTGAATCCTGATTGATGTACACAAATATGTTTCATCTTTAATTCACATGAAATGCTGTGAGAGACACAACCTAGCCCCATGCTAGCTGCACAGTTCTGGAAAAGTCAGGCCCCTCCCAGAGCTGTCTCAGGGTCCCACATCCAACTCTTTCACATGAATCGATTTATTCATGAAAAAATTTTAAAAATCATTGAAGAAGTGCTAAGATCAATATTGATAATAAAAGCTTTGTGTTTTATCCTCCAACAAATTAATTTTGATCATATAAACCACATGAAGAGACTTTCTCAAGCACTTGCCATGTACTGTAAGCATAAGAATACTGTGGTCTAAAATAGCAACATTACATAGGATAGAGCTTACTTTAGAAAAGTCATCAATGGCCAGGACTCTGTTCTCTTTTTCGTAAATTTCACCTCTCCTGAAATAGATGTCAGCATCTGTGGGCCTGCACTTAATTGCTTGGCTATAGTTTAGAATTGCCAAAGTAATATTGTTGCTTTTCCTGTAAATTTCTGCCTTAGACAAATACACATCTAATTTCAAAAATTGAAAGATAGAATTTAGTGTTAGAATCCTTTTAACTATGATTTTAAAAAACAAACTAAAGCCTTTCCATCCAAAAATATAGTTCAACGAATTATCATTTAACTTTTTTAAAATTTCAATAATGCCATATTTGTTGTCAAACAGATATGCTCTTTTGTAGCTAAAAGTACTCTCAATCTGAAGTGACAAAAATTACCTTTCACCTTTCCGTATGTCTAAAATTATTTTTAAAGATAAGAGTAGAAAGATTTTGATGGCACAAAATCTCATGGAATTTTAGTAGACAGATCTGCATTGGTCAAAAATATTTAAGCTCCTAGATTTGTAGGTCTGTGGAGGGGGTGAGGCTACAAAATGAGTATGACTCTTATGTTCTCAGGAGTCCATGTTTAATGGTTTGACTTGATCAGAGGACTTTACATATGGCAAGGCTACAAATTTAATCCAACCAAGAAGTCCCAGAATACTACAACTCTCATTCCAAGGTCTGTGGTCAAAAAAGATTTGTAAATCACTTCTAAAACTAGAATTTTAAGTTCATATTCTTGTGAGACGAGCAGCAAGGAATCAATTAACTGTCATGTAACTGACATTTTAAACCAAGATGAGTATTTTGAAAGCAACACAGTGTTGTTTGATGCCTGAATTTATAATACCAAGAATGAACACTTTAACTGAGGAAAGTCACAACCACCTTACATATCTATTGATTTATAAATCTTTATAATAACAAAAGATGACAAAAATTGAGATAAAATATAGGAAATATAACTGTCTCAGAGATAACCCACCTGCATTATTTTTATTATATTTATTTATGTAACTCAAGTCATCCAAAGCCTCCTTAATTTTGTCTTCAAACAGATAAATGAAATGCCGGTGCCAATAGGCATTGAGAAACAATGGCTCCAAGAGAATAGCCTAGAAAACATGTATTTAAATTCAATTAAACTTGATTTGCCAAAGCAAAATATATTATTAAATAAATATTCCAAACACTATTGATCTCAATGATTTTGCATGTGTATAATATGAAACCTCCCAATCTACAAGCAAATATCTAGTGTTTTACGATTAATTCCTTGAAAATGCCAGTAATTGTATTTTCACAATCCCATATACTATAGTCCAATAATTCACTATTCAAAATTCCAGTTTAAAATACTAGATAATTAAAAGCAATGTAAATAGTGAATGCTGGCCCTTTCTGCATAACTTACTTCCTGTAGATCATCCATGGCACTCTGCAACTTGCCCAGCTTCCTATAAATTGCTCCACGTCTACAATACGCAAATGCAAGGAATGTTTTCTTCTCGTTGATTTCTTCAGTCAAGGTTTCCACTTCAGATTTATAATGCTTTATGACCTCTGGTGGAAGATCACATTCCAAAGAATCACTTAATTGTATTTTTGGTGGTTCTTCTGTGCTTTCAGGAAGGTCTCTTTTTACAGTTATTGCAACAGCACTTGTGGTTGTTTTCTGAAGTCTGTCTTTAAAGAGTGTATCACGAACCCACGTGTAAGGGTCACTATTTTTTAGCATTCCTCCTTTTCTTTTCACAAGTTGATCAAAATTTAAGTAAGTAGGTAAACTGGGACTACGTGTTAGACGTTCATATAATGGAACTTTGAGGAAATATTTCTTCTGTCCAGGAAGTATTCCATGAGATACTGATCTAGTTTTAAAGGGAATGATCTTTTAGTTACAGATCTTTTAGTTATGCTTCTGGTTAACAAATCAATGCAGTTACAAACAAAATTACTAGTTTTCTGTTACCAAAATAAAATTACATGATAATTTTGTACAACCCAAGTCTACCTTTGCATTCATTACAATTATAACATAGTTTGAAGAATCTGTCAAGTTTGTATTAGCAAAATTGACAGTTTAAAAAAATAACCTCCCAAAGTACTGAAATACTGAGATTTAATTCTTACATTCTATCCTCAACCTCTGCCAGCAGAAGTATGATGGGGAATAAAACACATATAACCATTGTTAATTCCTATTGTCTCATTTTGAAATCCTGTACCATTTTTATTATTTTTATGTTGTTTTGCTTTTGTCTTTGTTGTTATTTTGCTATTAGTTTTTTTCTCTTTAAAAATTGCAAAAAAAAAAAAAAAAGGATAAATGTGATGTGAGGAAGGAAATATCTCCCCAGAGAATATACAGGACATGAATTTGAAGAAGTAGGAATAGCCAATTATGGAGGCACATGCCTGTAATCCCACCACTCAGGAGGCTGAGGCAGGAGGATTGCCATGAGTTTGAGACCAGCCTGGGCTACATAGTGAGCGCAATACCAGCCTGAACTACATGACAAGACCTTGTCTCAAAAAATTCCCCCCAAAAGGTAGGAATAAAGAAAGAGCTAATACAAAGCAGACTTCCAAATAAACACCGCAGACTTCAACCTTCTCCAGTAAACTCTGCAAGTAGATAACACTGTGTATGATTTCAAATTCTTCCAGTTATGATTGTTCTAACAATCTTCATTAGCAACATAGCTTTCATTTTACCAACATACATGGTATGCCTGGTACTGTACTAGCCATGAGAGATAGGATAAACACATTGTATCGGAAGAACAAAACATTTTCGAAGTTGTCATTTTGTCAGTATTTATTAAGTCTACACTATGGGAAGAACTTACAGCTAAACACTAGACTAAGGTAAGAAAAGTTAGTGTTCTGCCCTTTCAATACTTACATTTTCTTACAGTTTCCACTCCTCTTCACATTGTAGTGCCTGTCACCATCAGCTACTCTGCATGGAGTACAACAACTTCTCAATTCCCTACTTCTACCCTTGCCCACTGCACAATCTCTCCTCCACTTGTCCTTCAACAAGTGTTTTAGAGATGAAAATCCATGGTGTCACCCTCTCCAAAACCTTCCCCTAGTGCTTACAACAAAAATCAAGCTTTTTACCAATCCTACAGAATTCCACATGATAAGGCTCCCACATAGACCTGACACAACTACTCTCTCCTTCATTCCCTATTCTTCAGGCACTTACCAGCTCTTCTGACTGGCTTGACCCTAAATCAATATTTCTGCCCAAATGTCATTTTGGAAAGAAGTTTTGCATGTAGTGCTTTGTTTGTACATCTACATTTATCTCTACCCTTCTCCACCTTGCTCTATGCCTTGAAAAACTAATCTGTACAGACTAGATCCCTAAATTTCCTGGTCTTATTTTCCCATTCAGTGCATGCAATTAAGAATTCCAATAAAGGAAAAGAGTAAAAGCAAGTCAACGTATATATTCTTCTGTTTTCTTCATGAAGGATCAGGTCAAATTGGCTATGACCTTTGACCAAAAAACACTACTTCCTTCAAGGAAACCTTTTCTATGCAACTCTTCTTTTTGTGCTCTGAAACTGAAGGATAGGAAGTGGCTATTTCAAGCCACAGGATATAACATTGCTGTAGTTTGGAGTTTTGCAAGGAGGAATAATTTAATACAGGACACATAGTTTATAGATTTTACAATAATCACCCAAAGAGTCATATACAAAAAGAGTGCAAGAAAGCCGTCCACACACCAAAGACCAAAAATCCAGCTGATAGCCTGGATCCCACAGTAATGGTACATTCTGCAACTCTTGGAGATAAAGCAACTAAAAGATGGACTCAGAAAGCAGGACTGAGAATACAGGGAAGTGCATGAGTCTGGTTCTTTAATCACCCAAAATGGCCTTCTTCGGAATAAACTTGAGTCTTTTTGTAGAAAACTGGAGGTACCTTGAGACCATAATGTTAAATGAAATAAATTAGAGACACAAGCTTAAATATCACATGGTTTTTTCTTATATAACAAAATCAAAATATAAACAAGGAACACAATAAAATTTAGACAGTAGGATGCAGAGAGACTGGTCTTTTTCAAATAGGAAAGGGATCAAGAGATGGAGGGAGGAAGGTTTGACTATATATATGAGATAATATGATGCTATAGTCCACTTCTAACCTGATGAAGCAACCCTCAGCAGGACTTAAATTAACCAATCGGCTTTTCATGTGTACTTGTGAGTCTGTGAAAGGCCTAGGTTCCTTGTATGGAGATGGGCAGTGGACTCATAGTAATTGAACTTATGCAAATCAAAAATCCCTACTAAGGCCTGTAATGGAGGATGGAGCCAGAAAGCCTCAAAGCATGAGACAAGAACACAGCCAAGGACACTTGGATCCAATCTCAACTAGATAAAGACTATAGCCTCAGGCATCTCACTCCAGATTAATGTAATACCTTACTTGGCAAAATTCTTGAGTAGATCCACCCTTCTTGAGTACTCCCCTCCCTCCTTTACATGACTAAATAAATACGGGTCACTCAGAGAAGGTCGTGGTCTTAGCCTTGAGAGAATCTCAAATTTTGCAAGAGGGATTTGATCCTCCTGGAGCCTTGAAATCATTCCATTTGCCTCTTGTATTTAGCCTTCATCACACACTTGTTTGGGACACTGTGAACTGGATCAGCCTACAAGACCTAAGGGATATTATTAACACAATACTAACCAAAAGTGAACAAACCAAGAATGGCTGTGATTGAGCAAGTTTAAATGTGGTATATAAAAAGATAAGGGTATTTCTGAGTGTCTTAGTTACTTTTCTCTCCTTGCTGAGACAAAATACCCAGTGCCCAAAGTTAAGGAAGGCAAGGTTTATTTAGCTTACAGTTTGTGGAGGTTTCAGTCCATACTTGGCTGGTTCTGAGGCAGAGTGGCACATGGCAGAGGGCAAGCGTTCATGGAGGCAGAACACAGCAAAAAGCACAAGAGCAAAAGGGAGGAGCGGCTATTGTTGGGAGCTTTTAGCCAGATCTATGTTGAGAGTCAAAAGCAAAGAGCCCAGCAGGCTGATTTAAAATGTTGTGAGTTTGGCCAGAAAGGAGGCTCCAGAAAAGCTCTGAACTGCAGGGATAAGCCCAAGGAGATCTCCACTGCTAAGAAGGAACAAGACAATGGAAAAGATGGCCTGAGGGCATCACAAGAAGCAAGTCTCCACCTTTTGCAGCCTCAAAACTGCAAAGATCAAAGATCTTGCCTTGAGAAGGAAGCTGCAGAGCACCATGTCCCAGAATGGTGGGCAAGCAGTCTCTTTCTACCTCTCTTACATTGTAAGCAGGCTATCCCCACCCAGTGGGCATGTAACACTCACATAATCTCCATGCCTTCCTCTTCCACAGGCTCAGAATGTATACAAAGCAAGTATGCTGGCTCCCTTCTGAGTCACATAGTTAACCTTCTAGACTCCCCAAGTTGACACAATATATCAACCATAACCATTCACCCCGTGTTAAATTGGCAACCACATTTCTTTAAACCAGTTTCCAGATATGGACATTATATTACAGTAGAACCATAACATTTCCCCTGCTAAAAACTCATGCACATCCCTTTATGCAAAAGGCATTTACTCCATCTTCAAGAGTTGTCAAAGTCCTAGTGGTTTCATGGTATATAAAACGATAAGGATATTTCTGAGTTATGGTTAATAAAAAAATATCAAAACTAGGTAAGTAAAATTACTTTAAAAGTTACTCCACAAACTTGATCTGAATGAAAAATTATTTCCAATCTGTATTTATGTGGTACACTAGTTTGTATTACATTTTTTTTTGTTTTGCTTCTGTTTTTATTTCTATGAGTACATATTTGCAGTACACAATGATTACATTCATCATGGGAATGTGGGACATGTACATAAAACATAAATTCTTTTCTCATCTTCTTTCCCTCCCTTCCCATTTTCCTCCCTCCATCTCTTGATCCCCTTCCAAGAAAACAGAAGGACAAAAAAAAAATCATGTGATAATCTCAACAGATGAAAAAAATAGCTTTGACAAAAACAAATATGCATTCACAATTAAAAAAGAAGCCTGAAGTAAATAAGTCTAGAGGTGCTTATCTCAACCTGATAAAAGACACTTATCACAAACCCACTGCCAATATCATATTAAATAGAGAAAAACTGAAAAATTTATCTCTAAAGTCAAAAGTAAGACAAGGATAGACATAAAGTACTGTACTTATTTATGTAATTATTCATTACAGCACTTGAAATTTTAGCAAAAGCAATAAGGTAAGAGAAAGAAATAAAAGGAATATATATAGGAATGGAACAAATAAAACTACCCTTATTCTCAAGCAATATAAACCTTCACACAGAAAAATTTTTAAAATCCACCAAAAGAATCCTATAACTAATAAATTTAGCAATGCAGCAGGATACAAAATCAATACACAAGAATTAGTAGCAATGCACATGGATGAAACCAGCAGCAAGAAAGAGGGAAGATAATACCATTCACAAGAGCCTGAAAAAAAATTAAATACTTAAAAATTAGCTTTACAAAGGCAGTAAAAGGCCTTTATAATGAAAACTGCGGTATTCTCAAAAAGATCAAAGAGGACATCACAAAATGAAATGATATCTCCTGTTCATCAATAAATAGAATCAATATTGTCCAAATGGCTATAGTTCCAAAATTGATATGTAAATTTAATGAAGTTCCAATCAAAATACCAACAACATTCCTCACAGAACTAGAGAAAACAATCCTAAAATTAATATGGAACTAGAAAAGACCTAGAATAGCAAAACAAATTCTAAGCAACAAAAGGAAATTTCTGATTTGAAGTTATATTTCAAAGCTACAGTGATAAAATCAGCATGGTACAGGCACAAAGACAGACCTGTGGATCAGCGGAACAGAATGAAGGATGCAGAAACAACCTCAGGAAATTAAGAAGTTCGATCTTTGAGAAGGGGAACAAAACTACATGGGAGAGATGCCTCTTTAATAAATGATGTTGGAAAAACTGGCTATCCAGATGCAGAACATTGACTCTAGATCCATATCTTTCACTATGTAGTAATTTTAGATCAAAATGGAACAAAAAAACTAAATACTAAAACAGAAATACTCTGTTTTTCTGAACTCTCTGGAAGACACATTATGTAAAACTATTAAACTCATAGATGCAGGGAAGGACTTTCTGAACAGAAGCCCAATTGCACAAGAAATAGCACCAAAAATCAACAAATGAAATCATACTAAAATTTATAAACTTCTGCACAGCAAAGAAAATGATCAACAGGGTGAAGAGATAACCTCTAGAACAACAAAAACTTTTTAAAAAGTATTTCTTAGACAGAGGATTAAATTAAAAATTTTATAATGAAAGTAAGAAACTTGCACTAATATATTGTCTTGAATAAATACCACCATGATTGTTTTACTGCTTCCACCAAAAGATTTATCCTGTGGCTCCTGTTAAGACTGCTGTACTATGGGCAATACAATATTCTACAGAAGCATTGTCCCATGTGTCATTATATTTAATAGAAGTCACCTGGATCATAGCCTAAATGGTGCTGTATCATTTATTAGGATGGAAGAAGTTAATAATAATTTTTAACCAAGGAACAAATCAAAAGTATGTGAAGAAACCTCTGTTTCTCATCTACAACATTCATCATTTAGAAAACTTTGCCCAAAACCTGCTAAGAATATATCAACAAAAAATGCTTCCAGATATCACTTTTGATGCAGGAGAGACTTAAACCCATCGTATATGAAGAACTTGGCATTTGGGAGATATTTTCCACTCCCCCTAGCTTATGGACTACTGTGTCCTTCACAATTATGAAGTATTATTTCCAAGGCTTCTCAGACAGATTAAGTCAGCAAGCAAAACAGAACATAATAAACCCTTCTGCAAAGCCAGCTAACTCTTTATAATAAAGTCAACAAAACCTTTTTTATTCTATCACCAGGAAAGCAACTACTTTCCTTAAAGATATGTTTCAGCATTCCCGTGGGAGCCAGGCTGAATCCCAGATATCTTCAGAAATCCCAGTGAGCTGCCCTCACAACTTCCCCACAGGTATGTGAGGTAGGTAAGCAGAGCCCCGGGCACCTTCTGGGACTGGGGCTGATCTCCAGGGAACCTCTGAGTCTCCAAAATTGACAAAAGGAAAGGAGAACACTGCAATCTCAGAACTCTGTCCCACTCAGAACAAACTCAGGAGAACAACATAGGTTCAACATAGAAGAACCTGGAAGTCATATACCTTAAATTTCTGAAATGATAGCAATTGAAGTAAAGAAACAACTCCATCAGGTCATAGAAGACATCAGATCAGAAATAGTCTCTGAGGCTACAGAAAAGAAATGACAACAATAATGAACAAATTGCTCTGCACAGCCAAAGAAGACATTGATAAGAAAACAGAGGAGCATAGAGAACTCATGGAAACCCTGAGTGAACAATGTAGAAAAGAACTAGAAGGTATGAGACAGATTCAAATAGATATCCAGGATTAAAAATTCCTTTGAAAACTGGCAAAACCATTTGAACAAAGCTGAAGATAGTCTTTCAGACCCTGAATACAGCATTGCTTCTAATGAATGTGAAAGGATCTCTTAAAAATAACAAGCAAATAGGAAGTAACAATTCAACAACTGCAAAACAATGCCAAGAAAAATATTGTAAAATTAATAGGTATCAACAAAATAGCAGGTGTCAACACAAATGTTATAAAAAGACTATTTACAGAAGCAATAGCAGAAAATTTTCCCATCATGGAAAAAGAATCAGACATACAAGTAAGTGAAGCATATAGAACTCCAATTAGCCATAACCAAAATAAATCTACAATGAGCCATATAGTGATCAAGATCCCAGAAATTCTACAAAAAGTCAGAATATTAAAAGATGTTAGAGGAAAGAAACGTGTCACCTATAAAAGAAATCCCACGAGAATCATGGCAGATTTCTCAACACAAACCATCAAGTCAAGAAGAGCTCGGTGTGAAGTATTTCAGGTACTGAAAAAAACAACTTTCAACACAGATTGTTGTACCCTGCAAAACTATCCTTCAAAATTAATGGAGAAATAAATTATTTCCATAATAAAGAACAACTGAAGAAATTTATGAGCAGCAAACCAATCCTACAAAGAGTACTAAAAGACACACTAGAAAGAGATAGAACATACCACAACTTCAAGAACAACACCAGAAAGGAACCACCAAGCAGAGCAAGCAATTAAACAGAGGAAAAAAGGAGGAACCAACAGCAGAAAATAGCATCACAAAGATAAGCCAGTACATGTCACTTATAACCATCAATATAAATGGTCTCAATTCAACAATCAAAAGAAGCAGACTAGCAGAGTGGATCAAGAAACAAAATCCAACTATATTCTGTATATAAGAAACACATTTAACTCAAAAGAAAATGCATAGACTGAAAATTAAAGGATAGAAGACAATACTCCATGTGACAGGAACCCAGAAAACAGTGGGTGTACCTATTCGGTTTTCAGACGATGTGAACTTCAACCCAAGAACAATCAAAAGATATAAAGAAGGTCACAGAGGGATCCGGGGAAGATGGCGACTAGGTGAGCAGCAAGGGAGCGAACCTCCTTAATAAACACCACCAGCTCGAGACAGACATGGCGAGCGTGAATGCCGGGACCTCGGCTGGGAAGTTTAAACTGGGCGTATTTCTCTGAGATGCCGGGGGAGATGTGGTAGGGCGGACCAGGCTGCCGGGGCGAGACGTGGGAAAGTCCCAGACGCTGGGAGCCGGGGACGATCCCCGCGGGGAAGAAGCTGGGATCGGTCC
>PVLD010007019.1:0-95026 GCA_004027595.1 Dinomys branickii
CTGGGTGGGGTTGAGTTTTGAGACTGCGTTTTGTTCCTCTGTTTTCCCATTTTTGGGTATCAGATTCAAACTGTGGAGCTATAAATTCCACAGACAGTTCAGCAGGCAAAGGTCTGCTGCAGAGGCTGCTCCAATGGTTACTTCTCTTTGGGAGAATGTCCCTTAAGCTGTCTGCTGAGATTTCCGCTTCTACTCCCTAACCCAAGACCTGGCCGGGGCGAATAAACAGCTCGCCACCCCAGGATTCTTGCAGATAGGCCACTCAGGTGTTCCTCCCTGAGTGGAGCTCCTTCCCCCCTCACAAAACCCGTTGGGGCGCCTAAGTAGGTCTTCCCACCCGGGAGATCCCGCAGTCCTTAAAGGTGCTTTGATGTCTCTCGCTGGGCTGAGCTTCTTCCCGATTCAGGAAAAACCGGTTAGAGCGCGCACTTAACTCACCCTGTGATCGTGCAGACAGGAGTGCCGTTCAGATGTTTTTCCCTGGATGGAGATTTTCCCTGACTCAGAAATCCCGCCGGCTGGTCGCTGTTGCTCCAGTTCGCGCAGCGCTGGTTGCGGGGGTGGGGTTCTGAGCGGGATCCCGGAGCGCTGCCCGGTTTGGCGCAGTTTGTCCCAGTAGCGCGTTCTCTGTCCGGTTCAGGAGCTGAAGCCGTTGTTCCCTCCGCACTCGGTCTCATGGCTGGTCGTCTTCTTCCCGGAAGTCCTCATTTCTGTCTTCATATTGTTATATTTCATTGTTTGGGTGGTAATCCTCTGGGAGGTTCTCTCTCTGCTGCCTACCCGGTCGCCATCTTCCTGGAAGTCCTGTGAACAGCAATTTTATCAACTATATCATGATCATCAAAAGTTACAAAAGCAAATCCTCTGTTTCTCCCACTCTGCCTGTCTTCCATAACTTCTCTGCTTTCAATCCTGCCATATTTTTCAAAGTAGCCTCTCATGTTACATTCTTCTGTATCTTTAATACCGCCAACAAAACTTTCCTTCACTGTTAGGTAGGCACCAGGCTTTACTGAATCCTCTGCAGAAGCAGCTGTCTTTGGTTTTAAGACAGCCCATCAGCTTTGTATGATTGACCACAAATTGCTGCACCCACCTGTTTAACACAAGAAGAAGTCACAAAACCAGAGTCCCTGGAGTGTTTTATGTGGGGATCTCTCTTCACCACACAATCTGTGAGTGTCCCCCGTTTCTCAGAATGTTCTCATGAATTATCATCTGTAGTTTCTTTTTTTTTTTTTTCTGGTACTGGGATTGAACTCAGGACCACACTTGGCAGGCAGGCACTTGTGCCGCTGAGCTATATCCCTAGCCCCTCATCTATAGTTTCAAAGCTCAGACCATCAATAAACAGCTTCCCTGACTGCTCTGGCCCCTTTGGATCTTGGCTGTCCTCCCCTCGGTGGCATTAGCAACAGTGACGGCGACGGCCAGAGTTGGGCTGGGGGCCGCCTGGCGGTGGCTTTACCTCCATTTTCAGACAGACTCGCCTCTTCCAGCTCAAGTTCAATATGGGACTGAGAGGAAGTGGCCTGTCCAAAGTTTTCTTCTCGTAAAGCAAGACATTTTTATTATTTAGGTATTTTTTTCTGTTTCATTGTTTTTCTACACCCCATCACCAGATAAAAAACATGGAAGGTTGTTGGAGTGAGAATAATGTGGGAAATAGTTAAAAGTAAATTAATAACCATCATGTTTGATGTCTCATTGTAATCTTTGTCATTTTCTTCTGAATATACGCTGTATTGTACTGTTTGGTTTTTCCTACAGTGATACTCCATATGTACTGGTGGGTGTAGGCTTATTTCACTCAGTAGAAAAAAAATGTCTTTGACGTTCTTTTTAATTCCTCCATATATGCTGTAACTAATTTGTTTATCTGGATAGATATTTAGGCAAACCTTGTTTTTCATTATTATTAACACCTTGTGTCTATAGCTCAGTGAACTTGGTGTGTTACTTCCTTAGGATATTTCTGAGAAGTAAAATGGCTTGATTTCTGCCACTTTTCCATTCATTCAAGCAAATACTTTTAGATGCCTGGATGTAATTGTGAGCAAGATGAATTTGAACTGTAACAATGGTGAACAGTAAAGGAGCACCTCTCTTGATAGTAACAGGGAATATATAGGCTGCTACACTGGAAACATGTAAGCTGACACAGAAAGGAGGAGCATGAACCAGCAGCGAGCAGAGCAAGGAACAGTGCAGGCAAAGGCCCGGGAGGCAGGCACAAGCTTGCCGTGTGTGAGGAGCTAGAAAGAAGTCTGCCAGTTAGTATCAGGCACGGGATGCCGAAGGAGCCTCTCATTTAGATAGCTAGTGCATGTGATTATGTTGACTGGCTGCCTTTTCTGTTATATAGTCAGAGTTCACCGATCCAATCTTAATAGGTTGGTTAATCAGAGAAATGAACATAAGTTCACTGGTATGCTATGGCATTAATCTGAGAGTTTATTGTATACCATCAGAATTTGGTTGGGTTGCTTTCTAAACCAGCCCCGAATTCTGTCAGACAGGGAAGTGTAACTTTCTAAATAATGTGATGTGTAATCATGCCCACTGTGCTACAGTGATTCACCTCACTGAGATTTTAGCTATTATTTGTAAGACTTTTTTTGGAATATTCATGAAAATAATAACCCCTTATATCTTGCGTTCATCACTATTTATAGCTGTTGGGAATTACTGTGGTCTTAGCTTGAATTTATGAAAATGCCTTCATCTTTGGAACATTTGCTACAGTCTGCCTTTGGAGGAAAATATGTGCTTCAAAGTTTGGGTATTTTTGTTCTTGTTACTTGGTATTGTTGAAAGGAAAATTAAATAATATCTCTGACTCTTGTTTGTTATTTCAGAGTAGAAAATTATTTTCAGAGTAGAAAGTTTCTTTAAAAATTATAAAATTTTATTCATTTTTGTATGAACTGAACTTAATATACATATTGCAGTCATTAAAGTCCAGTTCAAGCGTGTACAACTGTGGAATGTTTCATTGGTAAGAGAAGTTTCCAGTCTATCATTCTGGCCTAAAGATAACAATCTGATAAATTAGCAGTCTAAAGTTCTGAATCCAGCTGCAGAGGACCATGTCTCATTTCCGGTGTGAACGTGCACCTTTCTCTGCTTCGCCGCCTTTCACTCGACACGAGAGGGTGTGTAACTGGTCTGTAGGGACGCTTCCTGGTGGACCTCTGACAGAAGGCTCGCAAGCCTGGCAAGTGGAGGGCCTGGAGGCAGAGTGGGCTGGCCTGGGAAGGAGATGTGGCAGATTGCCTCATCTCTTTTATGTGAGTCACACTCACAGTGCATTAAAGATGCACACTGAACAAATCTCGCTGGCTGCAGCTTCAAATTAGTATTCAGCCAAGGCTTAAACTGAAGATTATCATAGAATAAGTTTTTAGCGTACATGGGTAACAACGTACAAGTGTGAGGAAATGCGTGCCTAATCTTGTCAGTGTAACATTTATTCTCAATTCCTGTTATATCCATTCTTCCTTATTTGAAAGTTAATAAAAATCTGTTGGCAACCTCCTTGAAGATGCAAAGCAGTTCCTCAAAACAATTTGCAAAGTACTCAATACAAGCAGTCACAGGAACCATCCTTGAAAACTGATACACCTTTTTGCTTCATCTTTTTAACTCAAATTTCCTAAAATCCATTGTAAAATTTAAATTACTTACTAATTTTTGGAACCTTTAAAATTTCCAAACCAAATATGTGTTGATAAAAATGACTTAAAGTTAAATTTGTAATTTGTGACCTAAAAACATATAGGAATAAATATGAAATTTTATTCAAAAGTAAAATTAGAACATTAGTTGTGTTTTTAAAATTTAACATAGTGCAGAACCTAATTGCTGAGCATTGTTAGCGGCTCAGCTGCTCTCATTCACTAAACTATTCATTAAATAGTAATTTTCAAGTATGTAGAGATGGGGAGCAGCTCGTGATGAGGTGGCAACTTTTCCTCATTAAGTAAGGAAAATGCATTTCCTCTTTAACATTTGGATTTGCAGCTTTGTAGTTGTAATAAAATTCTGTCCAAACTTTCTTATAAACTTTATTACTTGATATTTTTGAAATTTAAGATAGTTGCCCCCTTTTTTAAAAAAAAATAGTATTTTTGCATACGTTTATTGGACTGCATAATTATTTGAGAATAATTGTCTCTAAACTCTGTTCTATGGTCTCAATTTTTGTATCTCCCCGAGACGGACATGTGGAAGGTCATCGCCCATGTGGTGGTTCTGTGAGGTGGACATTTGGGAGATGGTCATGAGGGTAGCACCCTCGTGAATGGTGTGATAGTTTTTGTAAAAGAGGCCCTTGATGCTGGGCGTGGTAGTGCATGCCTATAATCCCAGCACTCTGGGAAGCTGAGGCGGGAGAATTGTTGCGAGTTCAAGACCAGCCTGAACTGCATAGTGAGACCCTTTCTCAAAAAGACAAAGGCCTTTGAGAGCACCTTCCCCATTCTACCGTTTGAGGGTGGCAGGAAAGGTGCCATCTCTGGACCATAATGCAGACTCCACAGATGTCACATCTGCCAGCACTTTTAACCTTGGGCTTCCCAAGGCTAAGAAGGGAGAGATGTCTTTTATGAGCCACCCGGTCCAAGACATTTGGTTAAAGCAGCCCCTGTGGACTTGGACATCTTGGTCTTAGAAATATGGCAGTAGAGCAGTGGAAAAGGTGGAAACACCGCTTGTGAATTTGCATTGGCGTATCTCTGCCTCCACACCAATTTCAGGGTCTTTAGCAGAGAGACAGGCAAGGATGTAAGAAATGCTTGCTCTCTAACGGCACCGTCAGTCACGGATAGAATTCAGTGCAAAAAGGACAGGAGATTCTCATGCCAACTAGCAGGTACATTGTTTATTTGAAAGGGACAGGTAACTATTAATAAAATGCCTTCCTACTTAGGTGGGACCGTATCCTACGTACCTGGATGGTCATGGATTCCACACGAGTTCTGGGTGCTGGAAAGCATGATGTGGGCATTGTCACACCTCACAGAGGCTGAGGCTGGGGAGCAGGTAATGCACAGCTCCCAGTTGTGGCTGAATGTAGGTTCATTCTTCATTCTTTGCTTCAGCCAAAACGTACAAGGGTCTTTGCGTGCAGCCTGATGAGAGGTCCAGCTGGCAGGACTTGAGATGGCAAGGAAGGGAAAATTTGACCTTGGCTGATGCTACGGGCTTTGCTGGAGCCAAAGGTGTTGGCCAGAGTAATAGTGAATATTTATTGACAGCTTACTATGTACCAGACTGTAAGTCTCGTTTCTCTGCATATTGCCCATTTAGTCTGCAGAGCAACCCTGTGTGGTTATTAGCCCTAGGACTGGCATGGAGATGGATGCATAGAAAAGATAAACTCACTTGGGCCAACTCACACTGAGGAAGCAGCCAAGGCTGAGGTTTAAATCTAGCCCCAACACTGAACTCTTTCTTTCTATTTCTTTTTATTAGTACCTGTATGCAGTACATGTTTACATTCTTTTTGAGATAGGGCCTCACTATGTGGTTTGGGCTGGCCTTGAGCTCACTTTGTAACCCAGGCTGGTCTTGAACTCACAACGATCCTCCTGCCTCAGCCTCCTGGGTCCTGGGATTACAGGTGTGCACCACCACGCCTAGCTGTTACATTCTTGTGGAGCTGGAATGTGTACTTAACACATTTTAAGTCTTTTTGCCTCTTCTTTCCCTTTTCTTCTGCCTCCTCCATCTCTTGACCCCCTTCCCATTTGAGGAAGATCTGTTTCCCTACTTCCTATTACCTGTTTTATTTTGCTCTTTACTAATATTTTGGGTTTCATGTGCTATTTAAATGTGTGTGTCTGATTTATTTCACTTAACATGGTCTCAAACTGCACTCAGTTTTCTACAAGTGACTCAGGTTTATGGCAGAGTAGTACTCCATGGTGTGTAAATACCATGTTTATTGATCTGTTGATGGAAAGACTGAGTCTAAAATCCAGCTATTACAAATTGTGCTGCCAAAGCTGAATTTGTACATCACTAACACTGCCTCCCTGACCTCTCCCATAGGAATGTGACTTTTCTATCCAATAGCATTTAAAGCTGCTTTACACCAATGTATATCTCAAGGGACAGGAAATAATACTGAGTGCTTCTGACACCCTTGATACTGGACGCTTTCATGCCCATTATCGCTTTTAATCTGCAGAACTAAATAGAATTTTTTTTCTCAATTTCCATAAATGAGTAAGGGAACTACCTCTCAAAACCTGTGCAGTGTCACAAATTATTGAGTGGTAGTGCTGAGATTAAAATTTATGGCTGTGAATTTCTAGCCTATATTCTTACTAATTGTCATGCTTTCTCCAAAACACTGGAAAAACATTTCCTAGGTAAGTGACAGTGGATTTAAGGGTGCTATGCCCACATCTATTCTTCCTGGTCCTAAATTATGTATTTCCTCCTTTATTTTTGTACATCTTCATGAAATCACTGTCAAAGTGTTTATCCTGCTTTTTTTGAGCAGCATATCAGAACTAGTACTCATGGGAATGGGACATGTGTATGTCCGACTGTTCCACAGCACTAGTTCAGTAATCTGATTCTCTTAAATGGGAATGTTTTCCTCAACTTGAACATCAAACAAGAATAAAATCCATTTTAAGACTGCTTTATACTATATATACATTATACTGTATTTATGTATTCTACATACAACAAATGTATGAGATGTAAAGCTTATACTTTGGGGGGTATTCATTTTTACAATTTTATTGGTGCATTTTAGATATACATAGTTGTCATGGTTTGGGGTTTATTGCAAGGTGAACAGTCTAATACAGGACACATTTTCTAAGATTATTTATAATAGTCACCCAGAGGATCATACACAAGAGAGTAAGGAACTCTGTCCACACACTATAGACCAAGAATCTAGCTGAGGGCTTGGATCCCACAGTAATGTTCTACATGAGTCCAGCTGAAGACATAGAGCCCATAACAATACCTCCCATGAGTCCAGCTGGAGGCCTAGAGCCCATGACAGTGTCTCATACAGGCCTGTTTCATGGATCTGCACTGGCCCAAAGGTCAGTGATGGAAGCTGGAGAGTCTGTGCCAGCGGGATGAAGGATCTGTGCTAGCAGGCTGAGGGATCTGTACTGGTGCCAGGAAGTGATGCGCAAAGAACCAGAGCTCCCCTGAAGGGTACACAGCCATGCTCAGCAGCAGTCCTGAGCTCCTCCAGTGAAGACAGCCGAGTTCCCATCAGGAAAACCAATGCAACAGGCTTCTCCAGGAGACTGAGCTGTGCCCCTTCTTCCCCTCTGGAGCCAGGAAGCGATGCTCAGAGAGGACCAGAGCTCCCCTGAAGTGAACCAAAGCTGTTCTCAGAGACAAGGTCCCAAGCTCTTTGGACAGTGGAAACAGCCTTACAGTACCTCAGGAAAGCCAGCATGACAAGGTCTCCAGAAGAAGCAACAGCTCCTTACAGCTCTCAGCTCCCAGCAGGCTCCAAACAGCCTTACTGTTTCTGACAGCCTCACTTCTCCAGTTCTGCGTTACGCTGCTGGCCACAGTCCCCAGGTGTTTCTCCCACACCCAGCACCGCGCTTACTCAGTTCAGCCGGGGCATACAAGTTGACCGCCAGTTGTCAACCCATCACAACAGTGATAACATTCATCAGAGGAAATTGTTTCTGCACATGGTGTGTCGTGGCAAAGCTTATCCTCTCACACGTCATTGTAGCCCCCAGAACAATTGCATCCATTGTTCCTTGGAAACCTCTGCTTTTCCACATGTTATTTCCCGACTCTGGGATGGAATGTTCTCACATTCTCTGACAAATTCCTGATTGTACTGTAAACAGTGAAGAAAGTATTAAAATGGGGGGAAGAGAGGGACGAGAAAGAAAAGACAAAGCTCTCATAAATGAGGGAAAGGGGTTGAAGAGATGGGAGGGCAATGGGGAAAAAGGAACCGAGATGTACCATGTGCAGGTACAAAATCCCTGTGATGACTGTGATCATTATGTACTTCTGAAATGGACCAATAGAAAAATTAAACACAAAACCCACTAATCCCTTTCTTTAATAGGCCATCTACTACTTCTAATCCTTAAAATTGCCTTAATAATAGTGTAAAAATGCCCAAATCATCGTGTAATTGTTACATATTGCTGTCTCTGTTTTTGAGACTACCTTGAAGTTAGGGTCCGTGTTTATTTCATCCTTCTGTCTGGGCAACCTCCCACCCCTCATAGTTCCCAAACTTACCTTGGAGGGAGAAAGGGCTGGCGACTGTATAGATGTTCCAGACCTCCTCCAGGCTTCCATTGCTGCGATGCCTTTTGCTTCACATCGGGAACAGAAAATGACATTCTCTGTTCTGGTGCAGGAGCAGGGCGAGTTACAGGTACGTGATTTCCAGTGCTGGAACCATGGCTCAACGATGACACAAAGAGGTTTCTGAGATTTCATCCAATTAGATAATTCACTCATTTGGGAAATTTGAGGGGAGAAGAGGTAGAATCTGAGGCTCATAAATAGGCATAATGATGGGAGTATTAGCAAGGCATCAAAAACAAAATGCATTGCAAAAAAAAAGTTTTGAACCCTGGTAATGTTACTGAAATACCAAGAGCAAAGGCGGGCCCACAGAGATACGACAAAGTGACAGTTTAGGTTACTTTCCTGAAATAAAAGCATAATCCTTTCCGTTCTGGTCACTCACCTCTAACTAGGGTCAGGATAAAGGCAGGAACTTTGAGACACTTTATCGTAATCTTAGCCCTTTGCAGAAATGCTTCCCGCACTCGGGCTGCTCTGATGATCTCATGTCATCAACATGAAGGATTAGGAACCCTTGAAATTTTACCCTATCAATGTAATTTCTCGCCTTCTCAAGACTGCACTGGCAATGCCTTTGGCAGCTGATCAGACAGAGGACCTCGGAGGCTCAGAGGCTTTGGGACTGCAGAATGCCCTTGGGGAGTGAGTGCCTCTGCTGCTGGCCATCACGGCACCCAGAAGTGACCGAGGAAGCAGCTGATGACCCCTCCGGTGAGTTTTGCTATTTCTGTCGCATCTGAATACAGGTCCAAAGGATGCTGGCAAGTGAACTAATATTATATCTCTAGTCGGGAAGAAATCACACAACTCCAAACTACACTGCCTTCATCTGTGAGCCACACACCCTTCTCTAAAGAACAAGGTCTGGACATTTGCATTCTATGTTAGAACATTACAGTAGGAAAATAGGTATGTTTCCAGAAAAGAGCTCCAAACCTCCAAGCTACCCTCTGCAAAACAAAGCCTATTCTAGAGATTCTGCTTTGACAAACTTCAGCGAACTCCTGAAGTAGAGGTTTCTTAAGGTGAATGTAAATGGTGCCTCCAGAACGAACGTGACTGCCTCTCTGGGAGAAGGAGGACGCCCAGGAAGAAGTGCGTAGCGTGTGCTCTGGAAACTCACATACTTGGGTTACCAGCTAAAATGACCTCATCTTACATTTATCTCCCTTTCTAAAACTTGAATTTTTTAAAGAGAAGAGAGGGGAAAGGCCAGCGCATGTTCTATGGGGCACCAGAAAGGCCCCTCCACAAGAACAAGAGAGGGAAAAATGTTACTTGTTCCCAACATTTCACCAAAGGCATCCCAGCTAGTGCATTGTTAAGGCATCTGTCTAGTCATGAGCCTTTCCCACCTGGAAGTATTTTCTGTGAGAGGATTTTATTAGTGAGCTCTTTCTCTTGTTTTGTGGATCTTCATATTAATAATAGTCAACATATTAAATTGTTTCAGTTTTAAAGGAAATCAGACGAGAATACACCATTGTGTTGCTTTTAAAATGTAGAATGTCCTCAGAGAGAGTTGTAGCGAGCAACTGATTTCTAAAAAGTATGTTCTCTCCATGTACTTTTTAACTGTTTTAATTGATGCTCATAAAGTTGCCTGTGGAGCATTTTCATTTAAAAGCAATGTTTCAGTAGGAAGTGTAAATTCAAAGTGCCAGCTTTCAATCTACTTAACTTGGCAGCAGTTATGTATCTTTCCAGAGTCTGAAACCACAGCAACTACCGTTTCACCTACCTCTGCTGCCCTTCCCCATCACATATAAATGATAAAACTTAGAAATAAAATAGTGTGCCATGTACTAGCATCACTTCAACAAATAGAGTATTAGTGTGTCACAGAGACAGGGGACAGAATGGTCAAGTAGGAAAAAACCTAACTATAAAAACATAGTTTGATTAGACATGTTACCTGCCCAGCCCAGAGTTGATTGAGAGGAGCTATGGCTCATGGGGGTTCTTTCTGTGACTGCATCGTCCCAGCCCAGTATGTGTGGCTGTCCCTGGGTACAACTAGTTCCAAGAGGGTGGAAACCTGGTCCAAGGGGACTTACTCCAGTGGCTCAAAACTGGTAGGCTGTTTTTTTTTTAAAAATCAGACTTTTGTCACATAAATTAAAACCAAGAGGCAAAGGGTTTGCTGGCTACTTAGGCTCAAAGTTCCATGCAGTGGGGACTAGGCAGAAATTGTGAGGTTTCCTGTTGCCCTCAGGTTATGGGGACAGAGATGAGCAGGGAAAACTGGTCAAGGAAAAAGGAGCAAATGCATAAAAAGAAGCATGGGAGGATGAAGATATTAAAATGCATTTAACTTGAGCTAGTTTGACTAGTTTTATCTTTCTTGCAACTGAAAAGACCCTATGCAGAAAGTCCTCAGTAAATGTTTGTTGAATGAATGAATGCACAGGACATTGTATCCTAAGTGCTTGGTATATACATAGACCAGATTTACTCCTTAATGTCACAGAGCTCAGGATGGAGGAGACAGATGCTGCCTTTGATTTTGATTATAACTCTAGTGTCAGCACCCACCATTTGAAGCAGGAAGTAGACAGTAAGACAAATAATGACTATTTAACATGGTTGTGTCAAACTGAATAGGCCCAGGTAAAAATTTCAGTGTCTCTAATCATGGCCAGTGGCTAGGAGCATGAATTAGAAAATTGGTATAATGTCATTAGCAAACTAAATAAATTGCATTTACCTAAAAGTCACCTTTGGCTACACTACCCTCTGCCTGCCTTCTTTTCTCCCTCCCTGCCCCGCTTCTTCCTTCTCAAAATATGCCTACAGTATTGTGCTACTGGGCATATTTTAATTTGGTAAAAGGTATACATTAATAGAATAAGTGAAAACTATGAAGTTTTTTGTCTTCTCGAGACAGGGTCTCACTATTCAGTTCAGGCTGGCTGTGAGCTCACTTTCTAGCCCAGGCTGGTGTGGAACTCACAACGATCCTCCTGCCTCAGCCTCCTGAGTGCTGGGAATACAGGTGTGCATCACCATGTCCGGCTGAGAATATAAATGTTGAAGCACTATTTATTCCAGTGGCTAAAAAGTAATAAATCATTTTGTCAAGATGTGCTCTTCAGAGTCAAATTCTGCCCTTAACCATAGCTATGTAGCAAAGCATTTGTAATTCTGAACTTCACAGAATAGAAAAAACAAAGTGTATTATCACAATGGATCACTGAACTCATCACATGTACCTTCCCTAATTCATAGTTTCTCTCTTTTTTTTTTTTTTTTTACTAAGAAAAAGGCCCTTTTTGAGAATATGAATTTTACAGGTCATTGGGAAAGAGTCCTGCACAACAGGATTATTATAATGTGCTAAAACATGGCACTGGTTTCACATTCGCATACAGAGTGCTCATGTGAAGCTTCTTTGATCTCTGCTGGCCTTCTCACTGAGAGGATTTAGAAATCTTCTTGGCGGTGGGGAAAACAGAGCTGTGGTGGCTCTTTATAGTTGGTCTGTCTTCAGCCATGGATAAGAAAGTCTTTGTTGAAGCAAATGTGTTAGTACATAACAGACAAGAAGTTGCTAAGGCAAAGCATATTTTTCTCATATAAAAGAACTCCCTGAAGTTTTGCTACCATACAAAGACACTTAACAAGGGTCTATATTTTCATTCCCAGCCTGTCATATGATGGGAAATATGACTGTGGCCTTCTGAACTTCAGCAGTTCTTAAGGAAGAGGAATTTTTTAATGATGTAATTGATACCATTTCTACTCAGTTGGACACAAGCTCTCAAAGGCCAAATCCACTTGCTGATTTGTTTGCGTTTCCTATTTTACCTAAAAGAATTCAAAGACCTGTAGTGTCTATTGTGGAAAATGGATGAACAATGCAAAATTCATTCTCAGGCGACCTGTTGGGAAAGGTACCAGGGCAGTGACTGCTTCCTAATAAAGTCACACCACAAATGACAAATGAATAAACAGCTTGAGTTTGTTGAGACAATGATAAAAAAGATGAAAACAAGTTTCTCCTGAAATCTCGTTTGTTTTTCCAATAATCCTCACCAACAGCAGGGTCTTTTCCAAGCATAAAAGGAGACGCTGTTCTGCTAACGGGTCACAGAGCTGGAGGGAACAAAAAGGGTACTGCAACTTAAGGCGTGACTCTGTGAGCTCCAGTCACAAGGGTGGCTGTTCATAGGTGAGCAAAAGAATGAAAGTCTGATGCGTTAGAGGACTGGCTTATATTTTGATGGCTTGGGAGTTTATATTTCAGTTTTTTCATATAGTCTTTTATAACTATATAAAATGTATTCACAGTGTAAGTTAGTACAATCAGAACTCACTGCCATTTTGCTGGTGTTCATATATGGTAGGTCATACTGTGAATGAACCCCTTCCCGTCTACCTGAATTCTCCACAGCATGGGACTCGGGGATCCACTTTCCAGACTTCCCTGGAACATTCTGTGGGGCATGTGTCTCATCCAGCTACATGCACCTGAGTGAGTTGAGTTGGAGACTAGGATGCAATAAGGTAAGGACACAATCCTTGCTGGCTGCAGGACAGGTAGTGTCCGCATCCTGTTTTTGAGCTCAGGAGAGGTGCTGCCCACGGTGGGGTCTATCACCTAGCACTGGCAAGGTGTGTTCTCTAATGTTCTCTGGGTGGCAGTGATCCTCTGGACAATTTATGTAGCTTGGCTGGACTCTTCTTGTGGCCCAGTGTCCAGGTCTGGGTTTCCTGGCCTTTCTGGCTATTTATTCAGTGATGTGTTCGTGACTTTTGGATTGTGAAATTCTCATTTTGCTTAAATTTAAAAAAATTGTCTTCTTTTTCTTACACCCTTGAGGACTGTGACAAATACACATGGAATGGAAAAATACACTCTCCTTACTCACTGATAGTGCACAGAGCTCTGTGCTGGCTTCCTTTGGACCCATGTTTACAAGTTTGACCTCTGCAGCGTTGTGAGGAGCAACGGCGTGTGCTTGCCACAGTGGAGCCAATGAGAAGAGGCCACAAAGCTGGGGATGTAGCTCAGTGGCCCAGACGCCTGCCTGGCAAGCGCAAGGTCCTGAGTTTGATTCCCAGTACCAAATAAATAAATAAAAGTGGCCACGTGGTTAGTAAGTGGTGAGGGAACCCCTGGAACCACAAGTGATAAGCCCCAATTTCTCGCACATGCTCACTCAGCTCTCCAAGCCTCTGAAAACTTTCCTCTCCCACCCCCCAAGAAATTGTGCATTCACGTGTGGATGCAGGGACATTTGCAAATCTTTGCGGCTCTTTCTCTGTCAGAAACTAGCTTGAGTGGGCTGCTCTGAGCTTTCTGCTCCTCCTCTGGAGCCACAGACCTGTACCAACCACCCTGACTAGTGCTGGGATGGCTGCTCACCCGCTCCTCGCCCCACCCCCCAGTGAGGAGATGAGGAGAGGGAGACCTCAAACTCACCCTTCCTCCGGGTGACTCTCAGCTGAGCATGGTGCTGGGATGGCAAGCGATGTCCCAGGGCAGATTTACTTAGATCCCCCAAATAATGTACAGTTTAGGAAGGTAGCTCTTGGAGTTTATATGCAGAGCCAGGTTTGTCTCCTGGCACCTACAGAGCCAAGGTAGTTGAGTGTGAACCTGCTAAAGAACCAGCTGCCACCCCTTCGCAGAAACTGCCATTTCTCCCCAACTCCAGGGCCCAACAGTTAAACTCCTTAACAATAAAACTTTGTGTTTTGGTCTGGCCATGCTTTGAGTATGCTTCAAACCTACCAGAGCTCAGGCTGAGTCTTGGTCTCCGGTGTATTAGTGTTGAGTCTGCTAGGAGGGATTAATGTCTTTGCGGGGCAAGCTCTCCCTCCACGTAACTGGACTGCTTATTGCAGAACTGGTTCCCGGGAAGTCAGCCCCTCGGTCTCTCTTGCACCCCCTGCCACACGCACCATATTGCTGTTCTCGTGTGTGTTCCTGGCCATGAAGCCCTCACCAGGAACCAAGCAGTTGCTGGCACCATGCTGTTGGACCTCCAGGAAGGTGAACTAAGCAGATCTTTTCTTTATAAAATCCCCCAGCTTTGGGTATGTTGTTATGGCTACACAAATATGCCAAAACAGGACCCTACCATTATCTTTTGTATTTTGGTGTTCACTGAATACACACTCTTCACTTGTTCCAGCAGATTTGGTTACATATGTCTGAACACCAGATGCTTCAGGATTTGTGGCCTTTGACTACTTGGCTCTTACTGGAATATAAACCATTGCTAGAAATGGATCCCAGGAAAAGTTCTTCTTAGGAATACTCAAGAAGCTCATTTTGTACCTGAGTTTATGTTGGACTCCCCGCTCTGTTCTAGGTATCATAAGTGGAATTCAAAATGGAGCACATAAAACTTGCTGTTCAAATCATTCATATTTTGGTGCTTCTAATTATATTTTCAAGGAAACCTCAGCTTTAAAAGTATTTGCCTAAACAAATAAAACAACATTCAAGAAAAGGCAGGAAACCTATGTCCATCGACAGATAGATGGAGAAGCAACATGTAGTATACACATATGATGGAATAATATTACTTGGCCTTAAAAAGGAAAGAAATTGTGACATACATGGCAGTGTGGATGAATCTTGAAGGTTCAATGCTAAGTGAAATGAACCAGTCACAAAACAGTACATTACATGATTCCTCCTATGAGATAATGAGAATATTCAAATTTATTAGGAGAGTGGAATGGTGATTTCCAGGACCTGCCGGGGAGGAGCACAGAGAGTTAGTGTTGAACGGGGACAGAATTTTAGTTGGCAAGGACGAGACAGTTCTGGGAATGGGCCATGGTTATGGTTGCTATGGTTGCTCAGCAATGGGAAAGTACTTAGTACACTTAAAAATGCTTAAAATGGTGAATTTTACATTATATGTATAGACACAATTAAAAGCACTCTGCAGAAGTTAGCACTGCTATTTCTCTTGTGTGTGCCTCCCAGGGATTTCCCTAGGCATGTGAGTGTGTGTGTGTGTGTGTGTGTGTGTGTGTGTGTGTGTGTACGTGTACATATGAATGTGTATATGCATGTGCGCATGAAACCTTCTGTAAGTAGCTTTGCTTATATTGTCCTGGACCCATTTCCACATCAAAATGTATTGATCTCCCTTCTCTTCAGTGGTGTCAAAATATATGATTATCTTGAAGGAGTTTAGACTTTATGTTAGTGCTTTTTTGTTGAACGTTCTAATATTTTTTAAGTCAGATGATGCAGGAGTGAATTTGGGCACATCTTCGGGTACTGGAATGAAATATGTATGACTGACAAATTTCTAGAAATTGGTCTTTAACAGGAAGGGTATGTGTTTTAATATACAATGGCTACTGTCAAATTTCCTTCCAGCGTGCTTGCACCAGCTGACATTCCACCTCAGTGTGCGTTTCACCACTTTCCAGCAATGGATAATCAAATTTATTATGGATGAAAAACATTAGCCAAATGAACCAAACATCTTTGTAACATGCCTTTTTATTTGTTAGGTTTTTGTATTAGCAAAATTAGTTTTGTCTATTTGATGAATGTTTTCTAAATTTATAATTTCTCTTTATACTTTGTCTTAGCTTACGGGGCTTCTAACAGCTACGGAGACAAAGCATACCTATTTTTTAAGATTAAAATACTCCATATCATTTCTAGAACTTTTGCAGTTTTATTGTTTGCTTTTAAATCATTGGTGAGTTACTTTGGTGTAAGGATTCAGGGGAAGATGCTTTGCTCTTTGGGAAGCACTGGGCTAACCGTGTTCCGGTCACAGCAGTCACAGGTGTAATGGAAAGCAGAGGTGGGGCCACCCCAGGGGTTGTCTCACCCGGTGATCCAGCTGGCAACCCGTACAGCCTAGATCCAGGCTGGAAGTGTGCGGCAGTGGTGGGAATAGCTCATATGTTCACTGATTTTATAACTAGAGGGAACCTTTGCCTCCATACTCTGTCGCATCCTTCATTTTGCCCAAGAGCTGGCTCTGCACAGGTTACACGAGCAGGAGAAACAACTGAGAAAGCCCGTCAGCGCTCCTGGCTCCCAGCGCAGGAGACGGTGTTTTCCTCCCCCAAAAATGTCATTTTCACGCTTTCTTATGGCACCCCGAAGGGACGTGCATGACATTCCTGACAATGCTGCTTGATAATTGCACTGACAGGGACATGTGCCTTACTGGGTGACAGAAGACTAGGCACCTTTCACACTCAAAGTGGCAGGTGCAGTGGCCAGGAGCTCAGCCCACGATATGCAACCTGGAATGGCCACCAGGGCATTTCACCTGGGTTGGGCTGGGGTCAGGACCTCTGTTCTAACAGCTTTGTGACATAGGTTCTATATTTACATATGTGTGTATTTTATCCTGGTCAAATAGTTCATATTGCTCATTAGATTTTAGAAGCTGATATTAGTCATGAGATTTTCAAAGGAAATGGTAAAAGATTAAAAATTATAAAGTTGTATAATATGTGTAAAATATTTTTACTGACTATCTCCAGTAGGCTCTATTTTTTCTTGAAAGCTTTTGTTCAGTGTCTATCCTTTCTTCTTGAAATCTTTCTCCATGAAGGCAAGAATCCATTTTTCTATCATCTGCAAATATGAAAACATTTAAGAACGTGTTTCTTTCCCCAGAGCTCCTTGTTCTCTTTTTCTGCAAGTTTCCAAGTCTGAGAGGCAAACTGTTCTGAAAATTTGAGGTGCTCCATGGCACACTATGGGGGATATTGATCCCCTAAACATAAAAGTCCTGGCTGGTGCAGACAGAAACAACATCCAGCCAAGTCTCCCTTTACCAAAAGGGCCCAGGCTACCACGGGGACACTGACTGTCACACTGAGGCTGGTTCTGCTCCGTAGGTGGCTACACCATTTCTGTAACTAAATGTTACTGGTCAGAGAAGAAAAAAGAATGAGATAGTGCAACTGGAAAAACTTGCACATGTGCTGACAGAACTTTTAATGAATCTAGAATGTGACTCTTTTGCCCCTCCTAAGTGGCAAGAATTGAAATACTCACTGGTGTCTTTGGGGGTGGGAAGTGAACATAACTTCCTTCTCTCACAGTTTTGTCTCCCAGCCTCCCGGTGGGGTTTCTCTTTGAAATAAGAGTTGTGTGTGTGGAAAGGATTCAGGAGCGAGGCTTGGGAGCCAGGAAGAAAAGCAACCGGCTTATTTCCCATCCAGAGAGTAACCAAATACAGCTGTAACTTTAGACTGAAGTGCTTGGGAAGATGATTTTATTATTTATTATTTATTATTTTTAAGAAGCAAGCATACATTGCTAAGGAAACAACCTCAACTCTAAGCTAGGACATCTAGCTTTGATGTTATAGTCTAATATAGTAGGTAAAACTTAGCAAGTTGATTATTTTTTTAAGAATGCCCACAATTATTTTTTAAACGGACAAAATGATTAAATACCAACTCAAAAATACAACCCAAAGATTCCAAACATGCAGAAGATACATGACAGGTACAACTGAAAAAACAAAAGCATATATATATATATATATATATATATATATATATATACACCCCTGCTGAAAAACCTATTTTCACTTCTGTCTATATTAGCTAAAATTGATCCAGAGAATTATTAAAGGAAGTTAGCATTCTCTTGTGTTTTGTCTACCTGTGGAACTTAACAGGACTTACTACAAGACTTTAGCAGAAACAGGAAATGTACAATAAATCTAATTTTTATTACCATAAGTGAATATGTTCTATGGTGTTTGCAGTAGGCACGTAATTTTGTAGGGAAAACAAGTAAATTTCAAGCTGTGTATTCCTAAGTAGCCTCTGCTCAGTAACTGCCTGTCCTATGTAGTCAGCACCTCTTTGCAATAGCAGCTTGTGTCTGCACTGTTGACAGCAATTAATCAACTGTGACACTGAAACGAAGAGCACAAAAGCATTTGATGCTGAACATAGGGAAGGTTATATGTCACTGGGTTTCCTAGTGAGCAAATTAGACAGCAATGACTATATTTTATTAGTTTGAACAGAAAAAACCTGGTGACTTGAAGGCTGGGAAATCTTTCAGGAATATGATTTATTAGCTCCTTATTTTCCCAAGGAGCTTCTGAGGTAGGAAGCTGGGTGTGAGGGAGGGGGAGGTATATCCAGGGCTCTTAATGATGGCTCATCCTAGCTTTAGTCGATTCAAGGAAAGGTTCATATAGTTCTCCTTTAATTAGTGTCAACAGAAACCTAATTTCAAAAAATGAGCCAAAAGAAGTAGTCTTATTTTTCTAAAACAAAATTCCAGGAAAATTAAAGAACAAGGAAGACTCACCTCCTGTGAGCCCTCTGTACTGGCCGTGCGCACACGTGCGTTTCTGCCTTCTGTGCTGTGTTCTGCAGACTCTACCGTGCCTTGAACGCAGCTTTGGTCCTTGTCGCTTCCTGTATTCTCGGTGCACAACATCTAGGCCTGCTTTCATAGATCAGGCTGAATCCCAGTCTTGTAAAGCTGAAAAAGAGTATGTCTCTATTTATTTTTTTAAATATTTTGCATGCAGCTAGCATTCACAGAGAGCAGCTTTTGGCCAAGGTGATCCTCCCTCTGGGAGGTGGCCGCTTCCTCCTTCCTCATTAACCTGAGGAGGGGGCGGTCCCAGGTGGACACAGCAAGAAGGCGCTGGATGCCGAAACAAACTTCCCTGTTCCCTGTGCTGCCCACTCATTCGCACTTGGCCTGTAGGTCGGGTCCTGTTTTGCTTGCTATATAAAGGTATTAAATAGAATTAAATTCCTCTTCCCTTTGAAAATCTGAAGATGTCACCAAAAGAATGCAGTGAAGTAGTCATTAAGTGAATTTTTTTTTTTTTTTGCGGTACTGGGGATCGAACTCAGGACCCTGCGCTTGCTAGGCAAGCGCTTATTCCACTGAGCTATATCCCCAGCCCCCATTAAGTGAATTTTTAATCATGTTTCAAGTGATGGGTATCAGAGTGCCCTAGAATTGATGTGAAAAGTCACATATACAACAAAAGGTCCCTCAAGTTTAAATACTACTAGTACACTTGTCCCTGACTTTTGGGGTCAAGGGCATGAGCATGAGCCCATATTCCATGGCACATTCAGCTCTGCTCGCAATAAAACCCAGTGGGCAAGAGACTGCATTTGCAGAACTAGGGCTGGAAAGGCATAGGAATACCTAAAATATGTACAATAATTTATTTCTTAGTTTAAGTGAGTATAGTATACTCTACTAATTAATTTATAGATGTTATTTTTTTCGTGAATGTCTCTGCTTGCAAATAATTTAATTCACAAGCAGGAGTGTTTGCCAAGATTTTGCTTCTGTTTGCAAACTGTATCAGGTGGCCAACACGACCATAGCCATCTTCCCCAGAATCATAGAACGAATTAAGTTCCTGAACGAGGTACCACCGCACTTGTCTATGGAAGAAAGCTCATATTTATTCAGGAAAAAATAGAACAAAAAGGACAAGTGCTAAAATCACCCCAAAACTCATCTCTCAGAAAGTATTAGCATTTTCATAGTCATATCTATATAAAAGAATGCATATGAAATACTGCACATTAAACTAAAATGCACATCTCCATAAATATATATATATATATACATTGACATATTCTAGAGCTATCTGGATTTCCATGGCTGTATCTACATCTACCCCGTATCTGTCTATTCTCTCTCTGTCGTTTATATCATACAGTTACAGATTATGTAGTACTCTGCAATGACTTTTAAGTATTTTGCATGAGCATTTCTACATGTCATTTTCTTCTGCTGTTCAGTTTGCCTAGTCATTTTAATGGTAGAAACCACAGTTGCCACACAGTATATCCCAAACTCCTGTGTTTACTAGGGTAAATTTACAGGAGTAGAATTAGTGAATGAAAATTGTAAGGCTTCTGCTCTTGGTGACTTTTCATCTTCCAGATAGTCTGTTCCTATTTCTGCGTCCAGCAGCAGGATTTGACAGCGCCTGCTTCCCTGCCTCATACCAAGCGCTAAGTTTTACAGGCTATTTTATGTATCTGAGCAGCTCAAAACACTGCACAGACACACACTCAATAATGTCTTCTGAATTAGGAAGAGAAGTAAAGAGGGCTATGAAGCTGGGTTTATTGTGGAACCCTAAGTATCTGGCTGAGAAAATTAAGAGTAGGTTAAGAAGTTACAGGAACAAGAATAGATTTCCCGTCCACTGACTTCCCAATTATATCTCTTTCTCTTAGCTATATTGACAACATTTCACTTAGCTGTGTGATCAGAGAACTGTCACTTTAGTTAAGAGTGGCATGGTTAATTTTGTCATATTGTTCAGGAATTTCAGTTCAGGGTTTCAAAACAAATTCTGCCCATTGTTCTCCTCTGCCATGCAACTCTGCCTTGGAACCAGCTGACAGTGGACTGAAACCTCTATAAATTATCCTTTAATTTATGGATATCAGCTATTTTGTCCCAGCAACAAGAACATAACTAAGACAGACGGCACATGTATTTATACCATGTCAAGGTCATTTGAGTTTTGTCCAAAAGGATACAGTTGCCACTATTGGGACAATTAGATGTGCTTTATTGGGCAAATTGTTTTCCTTATGCTTTTACACTTTCAGGCTGTTCTACTAATATATTTGTGAGATCTTTTGTTTGAAAAAAAAAGCCAACTGACCAAATAGATGGAATATATATATTTCCAAGATGAGCCCACTGCCCCAGCTGGACGAAGGGCATTCTTCTGAGCACGCTCACTGAGGTGCAGATCCCAGCAATCCAAATGCTGAGGAAACCACCATGGGAACAGGTGGTGGGGAAGGCATGCCCACGGGTGGGCAGTGTCCGCCCAGAGGCAGGGGCTGTATGTGTGTTTTCGGCCAGGGTGGGTTGAGGAGGTGGTGCTCTTTTCTTCCCTGTGTGTCTGAGTCCTTGTCCATAGCTCTGGATGCATTTGTCATTTTAAATAACCTGGTAGGTGTCCCACCAGCCTTGACTATAATATAGTGTGGGAAATTTTATGTGAAAGAAAGTATTTATGGAATTCTTCCAACTCAAGGTCAAACTCCACTACCTGTAAGACACATGCATTCTATATCTATCCTACTTCTTTTGATGTTGCCTAATAACTGAAATGCTCCTCTATCGTACCTCCCTTTGAAGAAGGAAGATAATGAAAGGTATTCACAAGCTTAATATGGTATTTACAGACAATAAATAACCTACCACTGTCGTTGGTGAGCTACATGTCAACAACGTGGAGAGCACAGGTCTACGTCCTGCCTTGGCAAAGTTCATCAGCTCAAGCTAAGAAAGGGGATTCACTTAGAACTGGGTAAGAAGCAAGATATTAGTGATGTGTTTAGTAAAAAGGAAATGGAATAGTAAACAGTACTTGTGATGAGGACAACTGAGAAAGGATGGAAGAAATGAGTGGGAGGGAGAAAAGACAGGCAAGAAGAAAGGGGGTGTGTTGGATGGGGGATTCTGGGACCCACTGAGGCTTTATTCTATAGTCACTGAAGTGATTCTGGAAATAGAAGGTGAATTGAGTATCTATTACTTTCTAACTATGTCATTGCCACAGAGGCGATCTGTTTTTTCTGTTCATTACTATCCAATCAGGGCCTGAAACAGTGTGTAAAACAGAATAGATACTTTACAGATATTTGTAGAATAAATAAATTTTTTATTTTCAATTCTCTCCATCCAGCATAGTAACGTGACTGAAAGGGCCACAGCCAAAAGGACCGAACTAACCCAGCTTCTTGGAATTCCATACCAAGGAGGGTAACCAGAACCAACGTATGCGAATCACTCCACACATTGTCTGTAGAAAAGATGGTGACAGTCTCCTCAGTAAAGAAAAGTACCACTGGGTGAGCTGTCTTACCTAAAGGCAGAAATCACCTCACTAATAACCACCAGAAATATTATGTGGAAACAAAACTCTGTTGTTGATTCCCTGGATTTCAAGCAGAGGTAAGAAGCTCCAGTAACATGGACAATTATTAATAATCTATTTTCTTTGATGAGAAAATATAAGTAACATGGAGGAAATGCTTAGGTTGTCTTAGCAGAGCAGAGCCCTCAACATTAGGTACAATAAAATTACTCTACAAAGTGTCCACATGACAGAAATGCAGGATTTTTCTTTAGGAAGGGAAGAGATGGTTTCAAGTGCAAATACTGTTAATGATAACATTAGCCAATACTATTAGGTTCTGCTATGTGCCAGGCCCTATTCTAGATGTTTGGTATATGAACGTAATCCTCACAACCACCCTGTGAGATCACTTGTCCTTACCACTGTCATGTTATAGAAGAGGAAACAAGGCTGCGGAAGGTTAAGACACTGGCTTGGTGTTACACAGAGAATGAGCACCTTCTGTAAAGATGGGGAGAAACAGCACCAATGTGGGGTGTCCTGACACCAGGAAAATAGTTAAATCCTAGGGTGAATAAATCTGGAGGAGCAGAAGTCTGATCCCATAGGGGGATGTTCCAGGGTTGGTAAATGCTCACTCCATAACCTCTAAGCACGGGCTCTCTTCCGTTACTCCCTGCACCTGCGCCTGTGCGCCTTGCAGAAGAAATTAATGTCCGAACAATGTGTGCAGGAAGACCAAACTCTTCTCTATGCCACAGTCACAGGGCTAAAACTCTCCACTGGCTCATTCTGAAGGGTAACAGTTTACAGAAAAGTCGAGTGCTAAAGTTATTTAGTTTTATAACTTTTTCCTAATAACAAGCCTGGTTTTTCACTAAGTGGGAAAGAACTATATGACATTGGGTGAGATGGGCAATTTAAAAATTTTTTTCTGGTCAAAACATTTTTATTTCACCATTAGAAACATTGTGTTTCTTTTTCTAAAAGCCTTTTGAAAAGTTCAACTTTGGAATGTATTTGAAGTGTTATAATTGCTCTAATGAAAACAGATGAACCCTGTTACTGTTTCTACAGATTTCAATATTCACATCATGTCTTTCCAGCCCAAAGGAAATGAATGAGCTCCAGAAATTCTCCATAATTTATCTTAACTTTGTTTCCTTTGCAGTTTTAATCTTTATGACTATGACTCCTAACTTGTCCATTTCTGGCTGCACAAATGTAGCAACACTGAATTTGGCAACAAGTTCATATTTTTAGGAAGAAATTGAGATTTCTGGAATATTTTCAAATCATTGCACTAAGGAATCTTTAACTGGTGGTAATAAGGTTTTAAATTCAGTCATCTGATATTTTAGGCTTGTCTGGAAAAATAAACTCTTAATGTGCTTCCACTTAAGAACATTAAGTACATGAAATAAACTAAATGTGTGGTTTCATATACCTCTTGAAACAAAATGGCAGTCCTGAAGAATGTTCAAACCAGTGTAATATTTTGTGGCCATTCCACACCAGTGGGAAACAGATTTATGACTTGCCCTGAGTCTTGGTTCACAGGCCAATGTGAACACTCAATGATTTTATCTGTGAGGAGTTGTAAGTAAAATACACAGGAGAGTATTGGTGACAGCAGATGATAAACCTGGCGGGACGAATGTTGAATTACGAGTAGATTCACACAGGAGCTTGGCAGTTTTCAGAGATGTTGCTTTTTATATATCTTGTGGCATTCTATACAGGTCAAGTTCCTGAATAATATTCCTGTTATAGAAATGTGTAATACAACTAGCCTTATGAAAACACTGTATTCAAAAGCACGCTCAGTGCTAGCTTTTCTGGGGCAGGAGGTTTTATTTATCACACCATCTGTTCCATCTAATATTTATGTAGTATTTAATCTCTACAGCATTTTTTTGTGTATAGATGGGTAAACAGCAGGCAGTATGAGAGGAAACTTGGTTGGTGTTTGTGTGTGTTTGTGTGTGTGTGTAGGCGTACGTGAGAAAAATAATCACGAAAGTTAAAGCCTCTTAAATAGCATTTTATACTCTGTTGTTGTGTGACATGTTTGTTCTTTGTGATTCTATTTCTAAAAATAATAATTGTTAGGAATAGGACTTGGGGGTCAGGGCTACAGCTCAGCGGCACAGAGCCTGGCAAGCAAGAGACCGTGAGTTCAATTTCCAGGACCAAACAAAAAGAATAGCACTTGGAGCCAAGCATCCTTTGGGGAATTGGTTCCTCTTTGGTGCTGTGTGGCCTCACCACCTCCCTTAGTATAGAAGAAGTAGACTCGAGGGACGCACAGTTGTCTCCAAGGCGGGGGGGGGGGGGCAAAGTTGAGAGAGACCGATGAACAAACATCTCTCCTGCCAATCCACATTAGGAACTAATTGTAAAACAAGTCACAACAGAGCAAACGGTGGCTGTTATTGCTCATACCACTGCCCACACCACCACCATCATGACTGTGATTGTTGTCATTATTTTTATGGGTAAAGGTCTTGCTAAATTGCGATCGTAGGATTAGTAAGAATGAGGTCTGGGAGCCGGGCCGCTGCACACCTTCCCTGCAAGTCGAGCATCCCTAGACTGCGTGGGCACCGAGAAGACTTCGACCCAGAGGAGAGGGCGAAGCCCGAGGCCCTCCTCATTCGAGGTCCGGGGGGAGAAGCCGCGGCTCGGGCAGCGCCTCCCCGAGGTGAGTCCTGGCAGTGCTCCACTCATAGCACCGTTCTCCCCACGCTCTGAAGCGGTTGGGGGATGTCCTCTTCCGCCAGCGTCTGAGCAAGGTGTGGTCAAACTAGGGTGTACGCTGCTGCGGAACGGAAGGGCAGGCTCGTGCGAACGTTTCCGTGCGTTTTCCTCTGCCTCGCGCACCGGATGTAGAACCACGCGACTTCTGTCTTCCCTAAAGTCAAAATGAGAGGGAGGGAGGGAGGGAGGGAGGCAAAATGACCATGAAAAGCAAATGTCTTGACTTGATTAAGGATATCCAGGCAACTGTGACCGCGCACCTAAAGACACTTGCGAAAGAGCAGTTCGAGAACTGCTTCTGAAAGAGGCAAGAACCATGGGTAAGTGTATTTGGAGTGAAGAGGAATATTTTCAGAGGGATTAAGAGAATTTTGTCTTTTACTGTAATCATTTTTTAAAAAAGAATTAAACGTCTGTATTTTTTGAACATGCTTCATTGATCATATAGTAGAATGAGATAGAAAAAATTACTGGCTGCCTATGTGGATAATTTCCCCCTTTCTAAATATGATCAAGCTTTTTTTCTGTGTAGTTATTTGATTGCCTTTGGCATAGTCTTACTATGAACTGAGTGATAGAACTTTACGGCTTTCTGTCTGGTTCTCCTTAAATTCTTTAGGGAAAGTCATAGCCTATTGTCAGCTTGACCACATTTTTCAGAGAAAAACAGGCTTAACACCAACATGCATAGCAGATGTAAAGCTCCCCACCTAATCTTCCATGATACGTGACATTTTTATCACTAAACTGCACTCACTGAATTATGAATGTGGCACCAAGCAACGGAGAATTCCTTGAGGCTCACAGAAACCTAGCAATTGTGGGATTGTGGGTGCTTCTAGTTAAACTTTTTAGGCCTAGAAGAAGAAATGCAGTTTTCTGCAAAAAGCATGCTCATGGACAAGGTGGGAGAAGAAACAAAACTAAAATGTGACAATGAGTCTATACTTCGGTGAAATAAAATACCAAATATAGCAACCTGCAGCACAAATATTTGTTTGTGTACACATTTGACAAAAAGCAACCGAATATGTACCAACATTGCAACATGTGAGTGAAAAGAATGCAGATTTTCAAAAGCAGGTTATACACACTGCGAACAATGCCAAGTCAGTCGTTTCCCACCCACCAGTTCTTTCAAGACCTCACCTTTCAAGCCCCTCTGCTTTCACGCTGTGTTTAGGGCCTGTCTGAAGAAAACAGATATGCACGCGGCCTGGCTTGTAGGACAGTGTCATCGAAACCCTTTGAAGAGAAAAGGAAGGTGCTCCCTTTGTTTGTGTAACTTACTTTTGAAGAAGCCCAGCTCAGGGCTTTGACAAGCACTACATGGGAACATTCTCCCAGTCTTGTGTAAATCTTGCTGTGAAGTAAGGACTAAATTAAGATACAGGGCCAAGCATTACTCTGCTTTTTCCCATGTTGTAGAGAAGACTTACTAGACATTCTGTTTTGTGATGGTTCAGATCCTGCTTTGCTTCTTGCGTTATCTCTGCAGCCCAAAACTCTCTGGTACTTAGGAGGGCACAAGCGTTTGGTGAGTGAATGGATGAATTCACCTTTTCCACAATAACAGTATTTGTTGAAACCTTCAGAGATTTTATTCCAACTCCTCTCCAGAAGAAATTTGTCTTGCTTTTCCACTGATGGGCCTTTGCTCAAAGCAGACAGGCTTTATAAGACAAATTTCCTAAGATGGTCTTCATGAATTATTAGAAAAATATAAAACTACCTGGGAAATCTGTAGCTCAGAGGTTGACAGTATGTTTAACATGCACCAGATCCTGAGTTTAAGCCCTAGTACCAAAAATAAAAGAATAAAATAAAATAAAAGCTAGGAAATCAATGGAGTAGAAATAATTTTGAACAAATAGTATTGAGACAATTAGCTGCACCCAAAAGAATGCACTTGAACCCTTCCCCACACCATGCCTTCGGGCTAACTCAGAATGGTCAGAAATTTACCTCTAACAGCTGAAGATATTTAATTCTTGGGGAAAAAAAGTAGGATAAGTCTGTGTGACTTTGGGTTACTCAAAGACTTCAGAGGTATGACACTAAAAGCACAAAGAAACAAAAAAAATATGGTAACGTGAGTTTCACCAACATTAAACCTGTTCATGCTTCAACAGACATCATTAAGAAAGTAAAAAGACAACAGATTCAGAATCAGAAAAATGTGTTTATGAATTATGTGATACAGTACATGCATTAACACTTAAAGATGATCCAATTAAAAAGTGGCAACTGATCTTAAGATATTTCCCTGAAGAATTTATAGAGCCAGAAAGAACTCAAAAAGATGCTCAGTATCATCAGTTATTAAAAAGAAGCAGTCAGGTGCACACCAGCACTCAGAAGGCTGAGGCAGAGGGTTGCTGGGAATTCAAGGCCAGCTTGGGCTACAAAGTGAGTTCGAGGGCTGGGGATATAGCTCAGTGGAATAAGCGCTTGCCTAGCAAGCGCAGGGTCCTGAGTTCGATCCCCAGTACCGCAAAAAAAACACAAACAAACAAACAAAAAAATAAAGTGAGTTCGAGGCCAGCTTGAACTGCATAGTGACCCGTCTTAAATACACACACACACACACACACACACACACAAATCCAAGCAAGTCAAAAGAACAATGAGCTGCTACTTCACAGCCCCTAGAATGGTTATAGTAACAACAACTATAACACAGGTTATGTGTGTAAGTGCTGGTGAGCAAGTAGAGAAATTAGAGCCATATATGTTGCCAGGAGGGTTGAAAATGGGACAGCACTTTTGAAAACAGTTTGGCAATTTCTGAAAACAGAGTTGCCACTGATCTGTAATTCCACTCCTAGGCATAGGCCCATGAGAAATGAAAATATACATCCATGCAAAAACTTGCAGCTCATAGCAACCTAAATTAACTGATATACAGAGAAGCAAAATGAAGTATAATCATTCAGTGAAATATAACTCAGCGAGAAAAGGCAAGAAGTATTGAGACATCCCACGAATATTAGATAAACATAAAATATGATGTAAAGTCAAGCTGGTACAGACAGAACAGACTGGATGAGTCTATCGACATTAACAGGCACATGTATGTTCAGAATGAGCAAATCTAATTGGTAGAAAATAGATGAGCAGTTACCTAGGGCAGGAGGTGATTAGGAAATGGTGAGTCACCACAGGTGGGTGCAGGACTTTTCTTCAGGGCAATGAAAATGCTCTAAGATCCACTGTGGTGATAATTGCGCAAATCTGTGAGTAAGGAAAGGACCACTGAATTTTATACTTTAAAAAAGAGTGAACTTACCGTATGCAAACTCTATCTGGATACAGCTATTGTTGGAGAAAAGATCTCCAAGGAGTTGGCATCAAATGTAGTAGCTATCTATAGTAAATATGCATATATATATAATAAATATATAATGAATATAGTAAACAGTTCAGAACCAACCCTTTCCAAACAGGCAGTGGGTCACAGTCAGAGGAATAGGTTTTCATGTACATGCCTAGATTACCTAGATTTGAATCTGGACATAATCTCTTACTAAGTGGTGGAATCTTGGAAGAATTATTTATTCTGTAGCGTAGTTTCCCATGCATACAATGGTGATAATCTTGATATGATGTAAAATGGTTGCTATAATGATTAAACATAAAATTCAGGGCCTGGTATATAATAAATGGTAGTAAATGCTACATAAGTATTTGCTGCTATTGTGGAGGCTTCTAAATCCAAAGCATAACTCTCTGGTGCTGACAGAACTCCACCTCTTTCTCCTTCCAAATTAGTGACTAAATACATTAAAAAGGAGCAAACTTCTGAGTAAGGAAGACAAGATTGCTAAGGGGTAAGTTTTAGAGAGAAAATAAAAAAGAAAGGAAGAATAAAATATTGGCATTTACCTCCTTCTAATGCTACGTTATTAAATATAACTCAAGCAAGAGGCAGGATGTCTACTTTCACATTTTGAGGCCTATAGTGCGGAAACTCTAGTTACTAACTCAACTGCAGTATCCAGTTACTAAGTACACTGTTACCACTGAGTGGATCTGACTCTTCGGGCCTGAGCTGTGTTAGAATGATGCAGTTCTTTGCAATGGAAGAATGCAGAGAAAGCTCGGCAGAGGACTAGCCAGAGGCTATTAGCCAGCGATGGGCAGGTCTGACAACTGAGGGCCACCCCAAGGAGCAGGCCTCAGTCAGAATGGCCCTGGCGGGGCAACTGCACTGAACGATGCATGTTCTTGGGTTAGCAGAGCAGGATTCCCGGGTGGGACTGATTAGTGGGCTGGGGATTTGGAGGCACTAAATCTATTGCTAGGAAAGTTCAGTTAGCAGTAGAAACATCCATAGGAAGATTCTGGTCCTTTACATTGGCTCCTTTATTTTGAAATATCTCCCTTTGACCCTAGGAATCTTTCAGTAGCCTTTTCTAACATTTTGACTAGGATTTATTCTTCAAAACCAGGGGGAGAGTTCAGATTTACAAAAAATTTGCTGGATTTAGTAATGAATATAGCCGTCAGGTTGGCAGATTTGTGATCTCATTTTTATATAAACACAGAAGAGATCGATTCAGGTTAACAAATCACAGGTGGCTGGGGACTGGCCAGATCACTGGTTCTTTTTGGTGTCTGCAGGATTTCTAGCCTTTTAGGGATCATTTTAAGCCAGTTTTCTCATTTTGCCTTGGTTACCATTCTGTTCACTGTTTACACTGTAACTCAGGCTGGAAGTCGCTAGTCAATGACAGGATTATCTGGTGGGGTGCTGAGAGCGCAGAGTATTTCCCAGCATAGGCAAAGGTTCCATCCCCAGCATGGCAGGAAGAAAGGGAAGGAAGGAAGGAAGGAAGGAAGGAAGCAAGGAAGGAAGGAAGGAAGGAAGGAAGGAAGGGAGGGAGGGACAGAGGGAAGGAGGAAGGGAAGAAGGAAGGAAGGACGGAAGGAAGGAGAGATGGAAGGAAAAAAGGAAGGGGCAGTATGCAACTTACTTTCTCCTCTATCATAAGGGGAGAAACTAGGGGGAAGATTTGCAATAAGACATCTAAAGGATATGGTAAGATGAAGGCTACAGCAGCACATAGGTCTTTTCTAGGGTAAGAGGGTAGAAAGGGTGTTCAGTTCACATTACACACAGGAAACACCTACAGTGTGAGATTCTCTTGAATAGGTCATACACCCCTCTTTCCAGAACCCCATATCCTTTGGGACTATTTGGAAAGTTTTGGATGATGGTAAGGTATCATTTAAAATGAACACTTTTATCTTTAATTACCAGATATTTTTATATAAGCACTTTGTTTCAAATGTTGTGTTTGAAATGTGTAAAAAAAGATCACGTACACACACACACACACACACACACACACAACTGAGAAGGAGCACATAGAACACCAAACTGGGAAGGAAAACACAGTCAACAGCCGTTGACTGGCTTTCGGGTTAATGGTTTTATCTCTTAATAGTTTTCTCTTCAGATGAAGGTGTAGGGGGCCGAGGAGCTGATTCAGGAGTGGGTGGGCTCCTCCTGAAGCCTCTTTGAAGTTGTAGCTTTTGTTGCGCTGAGGATAGAATGGCGCTGTGACCTCCCAGGAAAGCACTTTACGGTTGGCAGTCCAGGTCACTGTAAGGCCAGGTCTTACTGGGGCTACTAATAAGGCCTTGGAGTAATGCAAAGAGGTATTTAGACCTATTCCTTCCTTCCTCTGGCAATCATTTAGCTATTAGTTTGCTTTATTTTGAATTTTGTTTCCAGTTTCTCTGTAAGAAAAGATAAAAAAGGAAATCACAATCATAAAATCTTTATAGCATGAGAGGTGTTTATCAAGAGTAAAGAAAGCTTAATATCTAGTTCAAAAGGGTGATTCTCAAACTGTTACCCTTGGATAGCTGTGTCACAATCAGCTGGAAACTTACCAGAAAGGCAAATTCTCACACCCTACTCCAACACATTGTTCAGAAATTTTGAATAGGACTGAGCAATCTGTATTTCTGCCTTCCCTTCAGAGGACGCTGGTGCATGCCAGAGTTTGAGAATCATGGCCCTGGTGTCGGTTGCTGCAGCTAACAAGTGCGAAGCTTTCACTGACTTGCTTGGAGATGGGTAGGGTATACTTTTCCAGCAGTGTAGCTCAAGGGAGGTACTGGGTATGCAGAATATCTCAGGTAGAGGCCATGAGGGGGGTCCCTTTACTTAAAGTCCAAAATTCCTCACTGGACTTCACATTGTGACAATGTTCTATTTTGGGGAAGGCAGTACCAATACCCGACCGTAGATGTGGTAAGGGACAGGCTGAGATCCAGGCTCCCAGAGAAGCCAGAATTCTCCTTTCTGGACATTTCCCTGCCCATTAGCAGCACAGTTACTGGAACTGTGGAGGAGGATGGATTCGTGTTTTATTTCCACCAGCCCCTTCCTATCCGTAAGAACTTTGGCAAATTTCATTCCTTAGAGGCTGGACTTCTTCTTTGGAATGAATATCTTCTGCAAAGTGCTGTGTAGTTATATGCTTCACACTCAGTAGGTGCCCAGTAAACTGTTGTTCCCTTGCTCCCTGGGTACCAAGGGTGGGTACTTAGTTTGCAGTGACCTCAGTCACTCTGATTGGGCTGGCATTGCTAGAGTCTGGACCTTAAATGTCCTCAAAGCCCCATGCGCTGAAGGCTTTGTTGCTGTAGTGCTGTTGGGTTGTGGTAGACCCTGGCCCTCATCTTCCTGTCTCTTCGCTTCCTGGTTCCCAGGAGGTAAACAGTCTACCTCTGCCACAGGCTTCTGCCATGATGTTCTGTGCTGCCACCGGCCCAGAGCCACAGAGCCAGGCAACCGTAGATCAAAACCTAGGAAACCTGAGCTACAATAAACCTTTCCTTTTTAAAAAGTTGATTATCTCAGGTACTTTGCCTGAGATGGAAAGCTACATCCAGATTCTGACTGCTGTTATTTACCTGCGAACCCTGCTTGTAGGAATGTAAGCACATTTTCTCTGTTTTATTTTTAATTGACAAATAGTAATTGTGTATTATAAACACCACACTTTTTGGGGTGCTGGGAATTGAACCCAGGGCCTTAGGCATGGTAAACGGGGGTCTACCACTGAGCTACACCTCAACCCCAGTGCATTTCCTTAGAAGAAAGATGAGGGTAGTTTTAGAAATACAAACCTAGGGTAAGTTTAAAGTTTATTTAGACAGATGAAGAAATGTTAAATAATTTAATGCTGTTTAAATTATTGACAAAATAAGATGCTGCAATGGGGAAGATTGGTCAAATTTAAACTAAAGATCTAGCAAGCCCTTTTCTTAATATCAGCCCTAGAGTCCTTGGCAGGAAGTGAATTGCCAGTGGCCATGGGACCATGACAGTCCAAGAAGGTTGACTGTCCATGCGTGGCCCAGGGTACACTTCCTAAGCAGCTGTTGAGCCTGGAGTTTATCATAGTGATTATTATTATAATTTTATTATTATTTTAGTTTTTTGAAACAGGCTTGTGCTCTATAGTTAAAGGTGGTCTTGAACTCACTTTGTAGCCCATGCTGGCTTCAATCTCATAGCAATCCTCCTGTCTCAGCTTCCCAAGTGCTAGGATTACAGGCACGTACCCCACCAAACCTGACTTCATAACGATTTTTCAAATGCTGGTTTCAGAAGAAACAGAAGATGGATTCCCTTCTTTCACAAACTCTATATGCTATTTGGGACGGTAGAGCAATGCAGATGGAATAATAAAAGAAAAATTTTGAGGTAATACATTGATAGGTTCTCACAAATAATTTGTAAAAAAATAAAAAGGCCAATGTTCTGCAGAGACAGCTCGAAAATTGAACAGACGCAAACAGGGCACTCAAAAAGGTTTCTTGAAGGCCGTGGAATTTATCTTGGGTTTTGATAAAGACAAAATATGATTAAAGAAAAGTCGTGAAAAGACCCGTTAGACGAAGGGGACAGCCAACACGTGCAGGGGCGGAGAGGAACACTGGCTTTGTTGCATGGCTTTGCAGAATCATTGACCTCAGGGCCCATTTCTTCCTGCGCTGTAACACTGAAGAGCAGAGGGAAGGTACATGTAGTGGTCTATTCACCCTCACCTCTTCGTTCCCATCTGTCACAAATCTGTTGCATCTTATCTAGTACAGCACCCCAAATCTTTCTTTATTGTCTGTTTTGATTTTGCCTCACGTTTTATGTGCCTGCTCATTTTTTTTTTCACCGAATTCGTTTATGTAATGTTTGGTTTTGTTTTCTTCTAGGACCCCACAGCGCTGTAAACAGCAGAGGTGAAATTCTAGTGAGGTGACCATCTCCGCCCTCCGGCAGGGCGCCTGCCTTCTCGGCGTCAGAGAAAGCTTCCTTCCCGGAACAATGACCGCAGCCACGCGCTGCTGTTCAGATCGAGTTAGAGAGAAAAATTCCGGAAACCAAAGTCAGCCCTGACTTTTGAGAAGCGCTGCGGAGCCCGGCGGGCCCGGCTCCCCCTGCGGTCTCGTCCTCTTCGGAAGGGACCGATTTTCGGTCTTATTGACAGCGAGGCACCAGGGGTCAGGAGCAGAAGTGGCTTCCCGTGTGTCTCCCTTCCCCCGGGGAAGGCTGTGCTCCCTGCCCTCCTGCAGCCCTGCCTCTGGGGTCCTGCAGCCCTGCAGATCCGGCTCCCTCGGGCACAGGGCGGCCCGGGCCGTCGCGCTCGGGGCTGAGTGGGGCGGCGGGCGGGTTCTGCTTTGCGCTGCCTCTCTGGGCTGAGCGCGCCTGGGTGGGAAGCGTTTGCTGGGATCCTCCTCGTCTTCACCTCTGGGGGTGCAGTTTCCCGCGCGTACCTCTCAGCGTCAGGAGAGCCAGGTGAGCAGAGGGAGGTCAGAAAGGCATTTCATTTCAGTAAGCAAACTCAAAAGGCGAGCAGCCCAAGCGCTTCGCAGCAGTTCACTGCCGCTCTTCAGTTTCGAAAGCCGAATTCCAAAGTTCTAATTCTGCAGGGCAGATAAAAGGAATTGCACAGAAAATAAAACAAAGCCCAACCCTGGCTGTGTTCTGGGGTCCTGGCCTTTGCACAGCTGCCCGCGAGTCGGGCTCCCGCGGCGCGGACGGCGGAGCGGCTCGGCTTGGCTCGGCCGGGCAGAGCAAAGCGCAGGGCCGTTTGTTCCCGCCGCGGGGCCTCCGGCAAGCGCTGAGCTGGGAGATGGGGGAGAGGGCGGGGCGGAGACGGCGCTGCCTCTGCGTCCTCCCGGAGGGGCGGGCACTGGGACCGGGCTCCGCCCCTGCCACCACCCGGCGCCGGACTTGCAGGGAACCCGATCCCCAGCCGCGGCCCCGCCCCGGCCCGCCCCGGCCCGGAGCGTTCTCGCCGCCCCGGCGCTTTTAAATCCGGGCCGTGAGCTCGGCTGGGTGCAGCTGCCCTTGGGAACTCGCTCGGTCCCGCCTCCCCTCGCCCGCGGGATGCGCGGGGCGTAAATAGATGCGCGGCCGAGGCGGCGCGAGGGGCCGGAGCGCCCCATTGGGGGAATCTGATCCGACGGAGCCGTGACTCCGCGGGGGCGGAGAGCCGCCCAGATCGCGGCGGGCGGCGGAGCCGGCGGATCGTGCCTCTCTTGGCCCACGCCTCCCGGTCCCGCAGGACCATGGCCCGCGGCGCTCACGGCGCCCACGGGGCCGCGCTGCTCGCCCTGGCCGCGCTCTGCCTGCTCCGCGCGCCCGCAGCGGGGGCGGCGGCCTGCGAGCCCGTGCGCATCCCCCTGTGTAAGTCCCTGCCCTGGAACATGACCAAGATGCCCAACCACCTGCACCACAGCACGCAGGCCAACGCCATCCTGGCCATCGAGCAGTTCGAGGGGCTGCTGGGCACCCACTGCAGCCAGGACCTGCTCTTCTTCCTCTGCGCCATGTACGCCCCCATCTGCACTATTGACTTCCAGCACGAGCCCATCAAGCCCTGCAAGTCGGTGTGCGAGCGGGCGCGGCAGGGCTGCGAGCCCATCCTCATCAAGTACCGCCACGCGTGGCCCGAGAGCCTGGCCTGCGAAGAGCTGCCGGTGTATGACAGGGGCGTGTGCATCTCCCCCGAGGCCATCGTCACAGCGGACGGAGCCGGTGAGTCCCACACTGCCCACCCCGCCACCCTGGCCTCCTGCTTACAGTCCGTCCCGTTTCCCTGCGCTCTCAGCTGCGGTCTCAGGATCCCTCAGTCTCTCCTTTGATCACCGTCCTATGAAGCACTCTTTAAAAATCTCACCTCGTCGCTCTCGCACAGGCACGCAGTCTTCCAGCGGGAGATCTGCTCTCCAACACCCATTCATTGCTCTCTGCTGGCTCGTCACTTTCTGCGCTGTATGCGGAAGTAGCCACAGTTAGTATAACGACGCTCTTTTTCTTGTCGTCTTGGTTTATAGTCCGTGAATTTTCTTGCCCCGTCCTCCTCCAGTCTCGGTTATCAAATTTCTTCTGTATCTAGCGTTTTAGATGCTTGAGATGGTGTGGAGAGAACAGAAAACTGAAACCTTCACTTTCTTCTAAGTACAGCAAATGCCAAGATAATTTCAGTAACCCCGTTCCAGCCCGCACATGTTAGTACTGTGTGTTTTGCTCAGAACCCACTTTGAGCCATGAACTCTCCCCCTCCTTTCAGTGAGACAAACTGTGTTTCTGATGGACACTGCTGAGAAGCTTTGCTGTGAGCTGCTAATTAGCTCCTGCAGCTTGCTCCAGCAGTGGGGCTGGTGGACTGGAGTCACCAGGCTCTTTTCACACGCCCGCATGCCTCGAGTCACTTTGCAAATGACATATGGGTGAGAGGAGTTATATTTAGGTGCCTTATCGCCATGTACCCGTGCAAGAAGCTCACCCCTTGCCTCACTCTTGTACTCTGCGAATGCTCTTTCACGCCTCTTTTCACCACTCAGTGCATTAGCTACACATCTTCATTTCAAGTATTCGCTACCGTAAAACTTTATTGCAGTTCTGCATTTCGTGGGATGAATCGCAAATTGTTTTCTCACCTGTGTTGGGTCAAATTATGACATTTGTAACTCTAAAACCCCAACTAAGTCTAGTTCATTATGGCCCGTTTAATTCTAATTCAATATGACTCCAGCCAACTAAGACTAACCTCAAATTATACCGCTCGTGTACTTTAAAATGAAAGCTTTTTTGTTTTGTTTCACACTGTGGTTCTCTTATGTAGCTTCCCTGGGTTTTCCCTATTCTGAGATGTGTTGATTGGGTTGTTTCCTCTCTGTTCATTTACTGCACATAAACTTTGCCTTCTGCTGCCCCTTGCCTTTTCAACTTAGGCCGTATTTGCAGCTGCATTTCTAGTTAGATATTACGTTACTCTGAAACATGACGTTGACTCATTAACATAAAATGGGAAGGGAGAGGCGAAGTCTTGTACAAATCGCTAAAAGACCAAAACTGAAGGGAAAGTTTTCAAGAACCAATTGATGGTCACCTCACTTAGTGAATCACTCTTTGAATGAATGTATTCTTTTTTTTTTTTTTTTTGAGACAGGCCCTCATTATGTAGTTCAGGTTGGCCTTGAACTCACTATGTAGCCCAGGCTGGTCTCAAACTCACAACGACCCTCCTGCCTCAACCTCCCGAGTGCTGGGGTTACAGCTGTGAGCCACCACGCCTGGCCTGCCTTCTTGATGTTACTCAACGAAGAGCTGGATGTGTAAAATAAATAGAAAGTATTTCTTATTCCTCTCTGAGGGAGAAAGAGCACTCTTCGGCTTTTGTGCCCACTGTGGTCACTGGCCCTGCAGACTCTGCAAGAGCTCAGCACAGTGGCCGCCTTGGTGTGCCAGGCACTTAGCATCAGTCAAATGCTCACACTCTTCTTGGGCCAAGGGCTAGTAATGAGGTGGTGGTGGTTGATGCTGAAATGCATCCTCAGCTTAAAGGACAAAATTTGCTCTTAAAGCCCTTTTAGAGAAGGACCTGGAATGAGTGAGGTTTGGCAAGGTTAGTGGCTCTCTAAAAGCCACAGTCTGTACGGATGGGAAGCAGTTTCATTAAGTGACCCTGAGTTACCTATCACCACGCACCAAAAGTAGAACAATTGCCTCATTGAAAAGCTCCAATACAACCTGCATGGAAATAATTTGTCAGTCCAGGGGACCCAATTTCTGAGCTGCTTTAAAATGCCATAATATTTGTTTTGCTGATAGTGTCCTTGTTAGAGAAAATAAATAGCAGTAGGTGGTAGTTGAAATCATATTTTAGTGATGCTCCCCCTCCTCTAATCTTCCATGTGAACCAGAGGCGATGGTGCCGGAAAGACCTAAGAGGGAGGTGAGATGGGAACGGAGGGGTGGATTGTAGCCCAAAGGGGCTCCTGGCTCCCAGGGTCAGTATGTTGAAAATTACATTCAGTTGGGTCAAACTGTCCAACACCTGGAGTTACTTAGAGACTACCATATGTGACCAGTCTTATTTATGATGCAATATACTCTTTGATTTAGTGATACATGGTCATTCATGATGCTTTTTTTTTTCCTTCACGTATAGATGGAATCCTGTGTCTTATGATTGGACTCTTTCCAGCCTATGTAAAAATGAAGGTGCACTCAATAAAATGGGACCAGCAAATGTTCCCGTGCCTGGGGATCTGTTCCCTCATGGTACATTGTGACTCCACAAACAAGTGTAGGACATTTCACAAAGCAAAGTCTTACTGACACAGAATAATGCTTCGAACTACTTTTTGCTTGCAAAACACTAAAGGTAAAGATGCTTTTATAATGAACTGGTCAGGCTGGGAATATAGTGCTGTGGCACAGAGCCTGCCTGAGTTCAATTCCTGGTACAGAAAGAAAGTTTAAGAAAGAAAGAATCAGTTACATGCTGACCATTACTAATAAATTTATATTAAATTTATTCTTCTTACACACTTAATATTTACTGTGGCTACATATGCTGCTTTCCATGCTTTATCTAAGATCTCATTTCAACTAGTTAGTTAATACATTTCATCAAATATTGACTATTGCATGGGGAGTAAAGAATACGGCCTTCAAGTGAAGCAGACAGTGTTGAATCTCAACTCTTCTCCCATCCGCTGTTGCTATAGAAAACTTACATAACCTCTCTGATTTAATGTTTTCTTATCTATGAAATAAGGACCAAACTTCCCACATCCTAAGGGCACAAAACAGACTGAATTGCACAGCATGTGAAGGAGTAAGTCTCGTACCTGTTATATATGAAGCCCTCAAGGAATTGCTCAACTATTGCTATTTTATTATCATTGTTACATCAAGTTGACTGATGATTTCTTTGTAAATAAATACAGGTACAGCCTAGAACTTGTATCAGTTCATCTCTGGGAAACAAGTTTTACACTGGGACCTAACTGGAGAAGCAGATCTTAATCCTTCTGGATATATAGAGTTGACATTTGATATTATGCACATCAACACAGGCCTTGGCTTGATTGGAAATAACAGACAATAGTTAATTATGATCATTAACCATGGTTAATCATAAACAATAAACAGCTTATCTCAGGAACCAAGACTTTGCAAAAGTTGATGGTATGATATTTCACAGCTATTTGTGCACCAGCGAGAGTTTGCCAGGCCAAGGGTTTTATAATCACTCCTCAGTCTTGCTGGTCTCTGTGTGACGCTGCTCTGTCCCTAGGCTCTTGCCTCTTGCGCAACCCTCTCTGCGGCCCTCGCGCCGGGCAGAGCAGGCCAGCTTTCGCATGCACAACGGCAGCTCAATCATTTCTCCCCACTCCGAGGAACAAGCAGCCTTTTCTTTAGCCCTGATCTCAAATATTTGAGGGGCCAAATACCAAGAAGGAAGGCTCTGAGGAGGAATATGGAATGGGAAAGAGAAATGGAAATTTTAGATTAAGACCAGAGAGAAAACATGGTACAGTAGTACCAAGCTTTCCTCGGCATGTGAAATACAGAAAGACACTCTGGCTGAGGTGCAGAAAGGCATCTCAGTGTTACGGCTCTGATTTTATTTAGCTAGTCATTACCATTATGTAGTCCCTGAATATTATTTTAAGAATGTACTTTTTAATCTCCTTCCTACCTGACTTTCAAGCAGTCATCGAAAGAGCAAAATTGACCTAAGTTATATGTGATCTTTCTTTTTCTACCAGGTGTCTGGAAAGAGGAGCGAGTAAGAGGCTCCGCATAGACGTGTGGTTTTGTATAATGAGGACTTGGCCGCATTGCATCAATTTAGAGAAAACCACAGCATTGGTTTCAGGTCCTGATTTGCAATTCTAGATTTGCAGTTGCTTTTGTACTTTGAAAAGACAAGTCCCGTGATGTTGATATTCATTGGGAATTGAGCTGGTAAATGGTTAAGACCCAGTAGGAATGTTTAATAGTGACTTCAGTTTGGAGAGGATGTGCCGCCCTCAGGACAGAGGTCATTAGCAGTAAATAGCTACCAACACTTACGTGTTGGAGGCACTGTCCTAAGTGAGGTGTGCCCAAGAACTTAATTCCCATAGCAACTTTATGGCAAGTACTATTGTTCCCACTTTGAAGAAAAGAAAGCCAAGGTACAGAGAGAAGTTAAGGGGCCTGAGAAGTTAGTTCAGCTAAGAAAACAGTTTTAACCCAAGGTCAGTTCTACGCTGTACTTCCTCTTTCATTAAGAAATGTGGCTCCTAAGCTTTGGCGAGTCTGCTGTCTTGTGCCCATCTGGTTACAGTTAAAGGGACAGTTTTTTCATTGTCCCTTTGAAAGCAAACCCTTAAGGGAATGAACCAGCGCTGCTCTGGGCATGGGTTCCCGGAGACCACGGACTGCTCCTTGGTGCCCTGCGGAGGCAGGCGGCAGAGGCGGGGCTCTAGAGTCAGCTCCTCCTGCTCTGAGCCTGCGGACGGATTCCCCAGCTCTGCGCCTGCGAGCCTCTTCTTGGCTAGTGTTTCCTGTGTCACTGAGAGGCCGCCACACACACCTGGTTGTCCAGCCTCGGAGTCGTCCTTGATTCCCTTCTTCTCCACCTCTCACATCCAGTCGGTGCTACTGGATCCGCTCTGACTCCCATCCGCTTCTCTCTAATGCCTTTCCTAAGTGTGGATCCCACCAGCTCTATATGGATTGTGGCCAGATGATGATACTTCTCTCCAGGATGCCTCCTTCCTATCCCAATAATGAAATGAAAAACCTGTTGCTTACACGCCTGTAATCCCAGCACTCTGGGAGGCTGAGGCAGGAGGACTGCGAGTTTGAGCTTTATTCTGGGCAGTTTAATGATTTAGTGAGATACTATCTCAAAATAAACATAAAAAGCTGGGGACGTAGCTCAGTGTGGGGACTACATGAAAATAAATAAAATACTCTTACTTTCCCTCTAGCCTTCATGATCCAGCCCCCTAACCCCACCTCTAGCCTCCTTTGTGTCTGGTTATTGTGTTTTCTACTCAGCCGCACTGGCTGATGTTCAGGTCTCATGATGTGTTCTGCCTTCCCGCACCCCAGTGGCTTTGCAGTCCTCACCCCTACCTGGGAAGCCCTCCCTGCCTCTCACAGCTACTTTGGATTGTTCTGGAACCTTTATGATCCCCACTAGAAATCCTTGTGGCTTAAGATCCAGCAGTACAGCATCTACTTTTTTAGTGCAGGGTAATTTTGATGGCAGAGTTCCTAAACTGAACTCCCTGACAGCGTTTTTGGGAGGATTACTTATCAGAAAACTCAGACATTCTCTCTTATAGTTCTAGTGATTGACTTCTAAGCATTTTTCAAAGTGTAGTAATGTTTCCCTGTGGATGTAACTGAAAGAAGGAACACATTCTCCTTGGCTCAACTCTTTTAAAGGGGATTTCTTTTTCCAAGAGAAGAGTCTTATTTTTCATTTTTATATAACTTTTATACACTAAACATTTCAAGTGTAGACCAGTATGATTTTTTCATCTACAGGGATATTAATTTTATACGAACCATATGTGTTTTATCACATTATTCAGAAATAGAAAATCTATTGGCACATTACCCTACAACATGGATATATTTATCATGAATGAATTCGAATGGAATACAAGCCCTTAAGTTAATACATGTGAGTCAACTAGTATTTGTTGCCTGCTTATCTATGTATTGATTTGCAGACTGCTATCTTTCCTTGAATACAGCCTTTTAAGTCCCAGCTGGGGGTGTAGCTCAGTGCATGTCTAAGGCCCTGGGGTTGATTCCCCAGCCCTGGAAGAACAAACAAAACCTGCTGATAATTACTAACCCTGACAAAGTAATTCATTAACTAGCATTGTAGTCCCTGGTGTCCTATAATCTCCTCCTTGCTTAATTTAAATCTTGGAACAGTGACAGAGGAAGAACATTATTTTCTGTTAGGCTAGACAGAGGCATTGCCTTCATTTAGCAGAAAGTGTTGATCAAGTTCTTACTCTTGTATAAAAGCGTGAGCTGGAGTGCAGCTGAGAGTTTGTGTGGGGAATTATCACTCTGAGCAGGGGGTGCTGCTGTGACCCTGGGCGCTATTCATTAGGAACTGCTTTCTTGAGTAGAGCAAATGAGAACTTTGTCATGACCGTAGTCTGGTGTTGCAGCATCATGCAAAGAATCAATGGCAATTTCTAACTATTGTCACATCTATTGATTGCACTGGCATGAATTGTTGCTGGTCTAGGTTTCCTTTCTGTGGAAGACCTACTTAGTCTGTAGTTGACACAGGGCCCGGAATGCTCTCTGAATGTTGTCTGTAGACATCACGGTGTTGGCTGGGTGCATGCCATATGAGACGTGTATTTATTCCTGGTGTTTTTGATTCTCCGTCATCAAGTCGCAGTGGTTGGGTAAATGTCTAATATTTGCACAGACTTCACTGTGATAGGATACTCATCATTTATAACTTTTCTGAGATTCGAACACAGATTATTTCTTAAAGTCTGACACTTAGGCACAGTTGATGAGGATTCAAAAACAGCACCTTGCAGTCACATTGAAAAGAAGATAGCATCCTTATTTGACACACAGATAAGCGTGTTAAGCTCACTTCCTTGAGATACCTGGTTCTTACCAAATCAAACTTGGCATTGGATTAGATTTTTACACAGGGATCCTTGCCACAGTAACAGATATGTTACAGCTCTTTCCTTATCACCTTTCAGATTTTCCGATGGATTCCAGTAACGGGAACTGTAGAGGGGCCGGCAGTGGTGAGTATACCGGTGTCCTCCTGGTTGCCATCTGTGATCCTTAGTCTTTGATGCAGCCCACATACTGAAGTCTTCGCTGTGCCAGTTCGTGCCTAACATCTTACAAGTCAAGTCAAAAATTATTCTTGGGCCACTTCACCCAGGACCCTTCCTGACAATCCAGGAGCTATTCTTCTTCTCCTTTTCCTAATAAAACTTCCCTAACCTCCTTTAAAAAAGTTATTTATTTGTATTAATTTCATGTTTAATATTAGAATATAATAAAGCTGACCTTTTCTTTTGATATATACTGGTAGTTCGATATCTGGAGTTTTAATGCATATAGGAATTCATGTAACCACCACCATGAGCAGGAGCAGGGCAATCCTATCAGCCCCCAAAATGCCTTCACATCATCCCTTTATAATTACGTTTCCCCTACTCAGAACCACTGACAGTCACTCCTCTGTTCTCTATTTGCTGTACGAGTGTCCTTCTGGGATGGCCATGTAAGTAAAAGGATAGAGTATTGTAACCTTCTGAGATTGGATTTTTTTCACTCAGCATAATGTCTTTCAGAGTCCCCAAGATGTCATGTGTCAATAGCCCATTCCTTTCCGTGGCTGAATATTTTATTATTTGTATATATTTCCATTTTTTTACCCATTCACTCTTAGAAGGATAGCAAGGGTTTTTTGTTTCTTTTTTTTTTTTTTTTGTAGGTATTGGCAATTATTAAGAGGGCTGCTATAAACATCCATATATAGGGTTTATGTGAATTTACATTTCTTTAGGGTAAATATCTAGGAATAGGATTGCTGGGTTATATGGTAACTGTATGTTTAACTTTATAAAAATCTGTCAAACTGTGTCTAAAATTGCTGTAGAGTTTTGCACTACTGCAGAATGTACAAGAATTCCAGTTGCTCTGTGTCCTTGCTAACACTTGGTATTGTCAGCTTTTGTAAAAAAATAATTGTTAGGCATTTTAATAGGTGTGTGATTATAGCTCAGCACTTGCAAGTCAGCACTAATAAGCACTAATAATGACGTTGAATACCATTTCCTGGGCCTATTTGCCATCAAATAAATTCTTTCTGGTGAATTGTTAGTCCTGGTTGTTTTTTTTTTCTTTGTTTCTAAATAATGAGTTCTGAGAATTCTTGATTATATTACAGATACAAAGAATGGTCTTTTGGTTTCATTCATTTTTTTCTGTTTTCAGTTTTTTATTCCTATTTTGCTTGCTCTGGATTTATTATCCTTTTTAATGTTTTTATGGGTACAGGCTTGTATTTGAGGCCCTTCTTTTTTTTAAAGTATAATTTAATGCTATAAATACCCATCAAAGAGTGGCTTCAGTTGAATACCACAAATTTTGATAGTTTCTAAAATTTTTTCTTCAGTCTAAAATATTTTGTAATTTCCTTTGAGACTTCTCTTGACACACATTATTTTGGGTTATGTGGTTTAATTTGTTGCTATTTAGGTATTTTCCTGTTATTTTAAGTTATTTTTTAAAAATTCTATTATGGTCAGAGAACATACTTTGTATGATTTCAATTCTTCTAAATTTATTAAGGTTTATTCTATGACCCAGGAAGTGATCTATCTTGATGAATGTTCCAAGTACCTTGGAAAAAAGTGTATTTGGCTGTTGAACAGAATGTTCTTTAGATGTTAATTTTATTCCGTTAATACTTTTATTTAGTTCTTTTATAGTCTTGCCAGTTTTTTGTCTCTTAGAGAGGTGTTTAGATCTCCAAATATTTTTGTGGATTTTTAAAATCTCTTTTCAGTTCTGATAGCGGTTTGTGAACTTCAAAGTGCTATTATTGGTGCACACATGTTTAATGTTTTCATGTCTTGTGGCAAATTGATATTTTCATTATGTCATGCTTCTCTGCTGCTGATAATTTTCTCTGCTTTTAAATCGACTTTGACTAATGGCAATAGAGCCCCTCAGCTTTCTTCATAGTGTGTAATTTTTCTGTCGTTTATGTTTCACATACTTAAATCTTTATTTCTAAATAAATTTATTTTTTACCATAACTTTAAAAATAAGCTTTAGGTAAATTTCTCTAGATATCACTCATTTCAGTCAATGTGTTTTGTGGCTGATTTTCTCAAACTGCGTTCTGCCGATCTTGGCCCTTTGGCTGGCATATTCTGACCATTTAATCTAATGTGATTATTGGTCCATTTGTGCGGAAGCCTGCCGCTTTGTTTCTTATTGGCTCCTTTTCTTTCTGCTTTCTTTTTGTCTTTGGATAATTTGAGTGTATTTCCTCCCTCCCTCTGCCTTCCCACACGAGAGTCTCTGTGTGTGTGTTTGTGCGTGTGTGTCCATGAGATAGTGTCATACTTTTCCTTTTAGCCATTAAATATGTTTTAAACATCTTGAGAGAAGAACAATGCTCTACTGTATTTATACAGATGTTTATAATTTTTTTGGTTCTTCCTTATTGTGTCATATTCCAGGTTGCCTTCCAGTATCATTTTTTTTCTGTCTGAAGAACTTCCTTTGGCGCTCCTTTTAGAGCAGTTCTGGGGGCAACCAGTTCTCTGTTTTCCTTCACCTGAAAATGACTTCATTTCACTTTCATTCCTGAAGGATATTTTCATTGGATAGAGAAATCGTGGTTGGCAGTTTACTTAACACTTAAAAATATTCTGCTTACTTCAGGCCTCCTGTTTCTTATGGGAAATTGGCAGTCATCCGAGTCATTGTTCCTCTGTAAGTAATGCGTCAGCTTTCCCCGCCGTCCTTTGAGGTCTTTTTCTTTGCCTGTAGTGTTAGCAGTGTGATTATGACTTGCTTGGACGTGAATCTCTTCCAGTTCCCATTGAAGGTTGACTGAGATTCCCCAATCTATAAATCTAAGCACTTTTTTTAATACCACACTGGCTTCTATACGATACGTGCCTTAGATCTTTTGCTATTGCTCTACAACCTTGGGCCATCTTTGCCTCTCTGTTATTTACAGGATTTCTATACATCGGTCTTAATGCTTACTCTTTTCCTTTGTTATCTCCAGATTTTGCAAAATTAAAATTTCCGTTTGATTCTTCAGTATAGTTTGAATTTTTTGCCAAGATGTTCTATCTTTTGATCCATTTCAAGAGTGTTCACTCTTTATGTTGGGGCATTTTAATAATGACTACCTGGAAGACATTGTTGGATCATTTCAACATCTGTGTCATCTGATCGTCTTTTCCTTTAGAGATTGAGATTCTCCATGTTCTTCATAGGTAGATTAATTTGGTGTTGAATTTTTATTATTTTATTATACTGGTGCATGTTTGCAGTCCATGAAATCTACATTCGCCTCACGGCCTGGTGCGTACGCACAACACAGCTTGTTTCTTCTTTTAATCCCCTCCCTCCCTCAGCCTGGAAATCCCCTCTCCCCATTCTCACTTATCGTTAGTATTACTCTTAGCTCATGTTTATGACATACAATGTTTACTGTCACTGAAGTCATGAATTTCCTGTACTCGATGCATCTTAATTCCACTTACTTCCCTTCCTCTCCCCCTCCCTCTGCGCTCGACCTGTCTCCTGGACTCTTCCCCCTTTGCGAGAGATCTGTCCCGCTGTTTCCTCTATCCATCCTTAAAACTTTTTTTTTTTTTTTTTTTTGCAGTACTGGGGATCGAACTCAGGACCCTGCGCTTGCTAGGCAAGCGCTTATTCCACTGAGCTATATCCCCAGCCCCTATCCATCTTTATTATGCTCTTTGACTTTGGGCAGAAAAGTGTTCAAGTCAAACATGCAGCTTAGTGCATTTTCACAGCGTCCACGCTCTTGCAAACAGTACACAAACCAAGATCTAAAATGTTCCCCAGCCCTGCAGAAGCCTCCCTGCCTTCCTCCCAAAGGGAAGCGCTATCAGGAAGCCTAATACCACAGGTTAATTTCACCTGGTTTTGAATGTTATATAAATGTCATCCCTCAGCATGGACTGTTTTGTATGCACTCAGCTCCCTTTGTGCTTCATTAAGAAGTGCATAAGCATGGCTTGTCATTTTTGTGACTATATAGAATTCCACCACTGACTGTACCACACCTTATTCATGCTAATATTTCTGGATTTGGAGCTTGTTTTCTAGTTTCTGTTACAGAGTGCTGCATTTATTTCTACAAGAATATTATAACTGCAATTAATTGCAATACATTTCTTCCATTTCACTGTCCCTTTGGCCAGTATATCCCGTCTTAAAAGGTGTTTTAAATAAAGAAGTGGCACATTTATTTTATGAAGTTGTAAATAATTTGAAATACCAATTCTCATTAACTGGGGAAAGTTTTCGCTGTTGACTTCCACTGGATCTTACCAGGGAGAAAATGTTTGATCTAAGGCAATGCACACCCAAGACACTCCCCACAGCCATTTGTCTTATTAAAAATATAAGTGAGTAAAATTATTTAGAATTTTTAAAGAATTATTTTGCTAATCACTTGCTGTAACTGAAAGTGTTTCTCAGCAGCCATTGTTCCAAATCACTGCGTCTAGCAGTGTGTGATTTTAAGGATTACTCCTATTATGTTTGCTCAAAGAAAACAAAAAAGCTTGTTTGTGTAACAGTGCAATTGCTGAGTCAAAAGTTTTGGCCAAGTGCAAATGTGTGCTATCAATTTGTCCAGAAGTTAAAGTAGAGAAATACAGAGCTTCAGTGTGTGTGAGAGAGAAGATGGTAACAGCACTATGAACAAGATACAAAAATAGTTTATCAGGTAAACAAATGCAGTGTCACCTGGAATGAATGCAGTGCCCCTAGGCACTGTTTCTTTTTTTAAAAAAATGGTTTCCTGTTCCCTGGTGTAATGGGGTTGAGGAAAACAAACAAAGGAACAGGTAAAACCAAAGCTCATTCTGTTTATGGAAAAAAAACCCCACTAATATATGTACATGTTCCAAAAAAGCAAAAGTAATTTGTTCACACTCTGCTTTGGAGAAATTGAACAGCTGAGATGGATCGTAATAAAGCAGGAAATAAGGAAGGCACAAAAACTCTGTAACCCACATAATGACCTCTTTCCAAGTGTCAAACTGTTTGTGTCTGGAATTTGGAGAAGAAATTCTTTCACTCCAGTGAATTTATTCTTTGTCTCAAAGCTTAACAATCTCCTTTTTCTTTTTCGGAGATAAAGACGGGGGGGGGGCAGCTTCTGATTTATATGTGTGTTACTGTTGTAAATCCTAGCATAATAGGGGCTAAAGCCTCTCTATTTGCTTAGCAGGGAATACGTACATGGAAAAGGAATTTAGTGCCATTCCACTGAGTCAGTTTATCAAATCAGCACCGAAAATTAAGACAGCTGTACAAATGGTGCAACCAAAAGGTATGCTTTTAATTAAAGTAATTCCAAAAATAATTCTCCTGCTCTTGAATTTTGTGATGACAGAGAATATACACATGTTTACTTTTAAAAGCACACTGGTTTCACGAGAGAGGAAATAGGGTTTGTAAATTCTGACACTAATGAACTATATGAGCATGACCAAGTCTCTGGTTTATCTCCCAGTATAAAGTCAGATTGTATTGACCTTTGAGCTCCCCTCTGCAAATGTTTACTGATGCTGAATTAACTTGGGACAACTTCTAAGGTTACTGGAAAAAAAAATGGTGATGGATGAATACTATTTTTGTAACTGTTACAGTAGTTTATAAGTACAGTCATTCTTGCTACTGTGCAGCAGTGGACTCTTTCCACATCCTTCTCCCCCTCGGACTATTACTCACCTTGTCCTAGTTTTTCTCCTGTTCCCCAGCTTGGGGTGCACCCCAGGGTTCCCACACCGCCTCTGCTCACCTTTCCTGGTGGTGATTTCTTCTCATTGGAGTTCATGGTCACTTTGGTGATTGTAGTTCTGATCGCTCTCCCAGATAGAGCATCACATTTTTCCCACCAAGAACGAATTTTACCGAGGTCTCCTGTTTGAATTCAGCTAAACATATTTAATAACTAAAATAACATTTCCATTGAAAAATTTTCTCTTTGTGACTTTCTTATTTAGTATGTGGCACCGTCACTTCCTTAGGTCCCTGAGGCTGAGGAATCATAGCTGGTGTCAGCTCATCCATCCGAGCACTTGTCAAAATTGATTATGCACAGTCACCATCAGGCACACCGTGTGCCAAGACCATGAGGTGAAGGAGGAGGCAGGTGACTGCATTTCTGTTTTCTTTGACCCCTTTTGTATGTTTGGCATTGAGTAGATGCATGACGTTTGAATGGCTGTGAAGTCCACTTTGTCTGTTTGTTCATTGACCTCTTAGAGTATATCGTGAAGCAGCAGCTCAGTATCATAAGGGGAAAGAGTCAAATTTGCATGGATCCTTTTGATACTTGCATATTCAGAATGACTCTGAGATCCTGCCAGTTTGTGGAAGGTAGTTTACTTATAAATTTCCAAAAAAATATACCCTCAAGGAATAAACTGAATTTCCTTTTCTTATTAATAGTGTTAGCCTGTCTCCCATAAGCATTCCCTTTTACAAAGTACAAATTATTATGAATTGAGTCCTTTATTACAATATTTGAGGTTTGTTTTCACAGCTAAGTTGAGCAAATGTTACTTTTGCTTTGTAAAGCCTTATTATATTACCTGGGTTCACCAGTCAACTTCATCACATTTTCCATATACTCCCCTTACCCAAGATGAAACTTAATATGATATTTTTACCCTGTGTGTGTATTTAGGAAATAAATATTATTTTAAATGTGTAATGAATGACTGCTAAGTCATGGCACACTTCATTTTATGGGAAATGAGAGGAATGTTGTATATGAATTTTTATGGTAATGGTACTTTATTAAGATTTAATTTCCTTACTATAAAATGTGTGAGTCCCAAATGTATGTCCTTAAATTGTGGCAAATGTATGTACTCATCTGTCAGCCAGACCCAAACCAGGAACTTCTCCATCACTCTTGGAAATTCCCTTGTGCCGGTGTAGGCAAGTGCAGTTTTAACTTGTATTACTCTGAATTAGTATCATCTGACCACCAGCTCCACACATATGGAATCATACAGTACATCATTTGTGACTTGCTGTTTTTGCTTATAATTTTTTTAGATTTACCTGTTGAGTTTTGCGTATCATTTCCTTATTTTTTATGGTGCAGTAAATCCTATTGGTGAGTGTAACACCAATAAGATTTTTAAAGTCTAGCCTTCTAAATATTGTTATGGCTTTACTGTATTTCTCAGTTTCTGATTCTACTGATTCTTCCAGTTGTTTGTTCTATTTTCCCTTTCATCACTGAGATCAAGATACTAGGGTTCTGGGGTTTATTTTGTTTTCTTATGTCCTAGGAATAATAAGACCCTGTAGATTTTCGGTAGTGTTCTTTTGTTGACTCATCCTTTGGGGAAGAGGGAATATAGTTGGTCTTTGGGGTGCAACCCAAGGGTGTTTTTACATCTCCTTGTTTCTGGAAGCATAGTGGGACTGACCTTCCAAAAGGCCAAATGTTGTGTTGCTCTCCCTGCAGAGAAGGCCTATCCGAACAAGTTCCACAGTGACAGCAGACCCTGTTGCCATTTTGATACAATACTCACCCATCTAGTGCACTGATGTCTTTATTCAGCTGCTTTTGGTCAACCTCAGCCACTGTCATGAGCAATGCTGGGCTTTGCTATCCATAGTGGCGTTAACTGTATACTCTTAATTTCAAGCACCTTACTCTTTGCCTACTCCCTTGTTTCGTTCCAGATGTTTTGCCGTGGTACCATCACTGCGACTTTTTTTTTTTTTCTTTTGTCTTTTTGAGACAGGGTTTTGCAGTGTAGTTCAGGCTTGGCCTTGAACTCACTTTGTAGTGCAGCCTGGCCTCAAACTCACAGTGGTCCTCCTGCCTCAGCCTCTCAAGTGTTGGGATTATATGCATGTGACTGCTATTTTTTTAAGCACCATTCAGTCTGTTTATTAACTACCACTTAATACCTGTTGAGCCCATAGCCTCCTTGTTGACCTGAGATTTCATTGTCTCTGGTAATAATCCTCCCCTTAGAAACACCTTAGCTGGCCATGGAGGTGTATTCTTAAAATGTCAGCTGCTTGAAATGCTCAGGCAGGAGGACCACAAGTTCAAGGCCAGATTAGGCAATTTAGCAAAATAAAATTTAAAAAGAGGCATGTAGCTCAGTAGTAGAGCACTTGCCTGCTATGTGAGACCTTGAGTTAATCTCCAGTACTGAAGTCAATCAGTCAAGCCATCCATCAGTCCATCCATCCTTTAATTCCTTTGCCTTTTCCTCCTCTGCAATATTCTTCTGGGAAATTCTCCACAGGGGTGATGGATGTGCTTTGAGTTCAGGGTAAAACATTTAAATAGACAGCCAATATTGCCTAGGAATCCTACCTAGTAGAAAGTTTGCCCTTCTACTCAAAATAATTCTTTTATACTTCTTTCTCTGCAAGCTTACACATCTTACCTTTCATAGCTGCTCACCCCACATCACTGACGACCTCACTTCATCCGACAATGAGAAAGTCAAAGCTGTTGGAAAGAATTCCGTCCTCTTTGCAACAAATTCCTTTCCCTGTTGGCACTGGGCTGGCTTCCTCTTCCTCTCAGAGAAGATGGAGTATCCAGGCTTTCCAAGTCCTGCTCTTCCACTTGTGCTGGGTCCTGTCATCCCCTTCCTCATTAAATTCAATGGCCCCTTTTATATCTGAACTAAGTTGAGGTTGAGGGTCAATGACACAGAGAACAGCTCACCTTTTCCCTTTAAAACATACTTTCTATTTTCCAGCCTTTTAAACCCTCCACCTTCCTGTTTCCCCCTCTATATCACTGGAAGCCTCATCTCAGTCCCCTTCATGGAATTTTCTTCTCTATTTTATATGTCAAGATGTAGCTCCTGCCTGGATGCATGTAACTCATCTTCTGGGTTTGAAGTTTGTAAATATCATCTCCTGAGAGGACAGTGCGGGGCAGACCAGTTTAGTTTATTGAATTCTATTCTCATTACACACTGTATTCTTCATAGCATATGTTACACATAACAATAAATTGTTTTGTGATTGTTCAATGTTTGTATGTTCTTCTGGGTTGTCTGCATTGTCCCCTGTGCCTATTACAACACGTGAATGTACTGGATTCCCCATAAATATTAGGAAAGTAAATGAATTATTTCTTAAGTGACTGACAAGGCTCAACAAGTGTTCTCTTTCCCCTCATTTCACATTTAGAGGAGCTGGGATACCCTGGGGTTGTGGAGTCAAAGGACACTATCCTTTCTACAGAAGAAAGGCAATTTTGTGGTGTGACAGATGTTAGCAGATACTTAAAATTACTTAAGGTCATACTTGTGGATATCTCTTTAGGTGGCTGAATGTATACACATGGATCTCAAAAAGGTCAGAGTTAAGGATATGTATCTTCAAATCATGAGCATTTAAGGTATTTTAAAAAAAATATTGTGATCTGCTCCTGTGTGTCTTAAAGTGGAGGGAAAGAGCACAGGTGTGTCTCAGAAGATATAAATGAATGAGATATAAATGAATGACTTGTTAGGCACAAATTACAATTATGTGAACTCTAACCTGATTGGAAAGGGCCAAAAGAGTCACAGTGGAGATGAACATGAATGGAATTATATTCCATCTCTTACTTTTGGACAATAAATCCTGAGTCCAGACTTAAACATCTTTTCCTAGAAACTTGGACAAATACCCACTCAGAGGTAGCATTCTGCCACAGCCATGGAGCATGTGAGGGTGTGGCGCTTTTGGAGTCAGGTGAAGTTAATTACAGTCTCATGGCTCTGGATGGAAGTGGAAAGTGTTCAAATGCAAAGACCAGGGCTCATGAGGAAGCTGTGCCACACAGCTTCTAACTGAGACCAGAGAAGACCCAGAATCACGTTTCAGAATTGTAGGAACTTAGAATTCCTTAGGTCTTGCCTGCCATATCAAAAGTACTGTTATCCTTGTGTTTTTAGTAAATGAGCCTAATATTACGGGAAATGAAGAGCAATGGGTTTGTTTCCTCCAGAACAAGCCTCAGCAGAAGCAAGGCTCAGCAGGCGCCTCAGGCTGGGCCAGTGGACCAGTTCCTCCCTCCTGCAGGGCGGTGTGACAGGGACAGCTCCCCAGTGTAGGCTGAGTTCCATGGGATGCTGGTGTCTAATTTTTCAAATCTGTACTAGGGTGATAAATTCATACTTCTACTAGGATAATAAACAGTCTTCAGGTTCTTGAGCAGAGCTGCAGACAAGCAGTAGGAGAGTGGTTGAAATAATGGAACGAGAGGAGTGAGGGAACGAAGACCTGCCGGAGTCAGTGTCCTGGCCACAGCTGTGGTTGCTCCAGGATGGAGGGCTACTCTCTGTCCCACAACTCAGGTGTTGGATCTAATTCTAGATTGCAAGGTGCACTGCTAACGTTACGTTCACACTTCGCTCGTCTCTGTTAGCACTGAATCTGTTTTATCAAAGCTGCCCCTTCAACTTTTTGAATATTTCTTGTCTCTTAGATAAAACAAACACCAAGGTACACTCCTTTGTAAGCATTTCTTCTCAGCAGCGGAATATGAAGAAATCAATGTCTAATAATTTAGGGGTAAAGTTGAGTCATTTTATTACTGTGGACGCCAAAATGTAAACACTTGTTGCTGTGGAGAAGCTGGGAGAAGAATGAAACCAGTAAGGATGGTAATGCCGCTGGCCCAAGGGAAAATATGAGCGTCAGAAAATCAACTCTTGGTGGTAAAGAAAAAAGAAACTTGTTACAGTCTGATTTAGGGTGGCAGAAACAAAAAATGAAATAAATAACGCATGCAGTATCTCCATGGTTCTTTGTGATTTCCTAGCTCTTAGGCTTCTGGGGATATAGGTGTGTGTAAATGTAACTTAGAAGACCAATCCTTCGGATCTGTAGGTCTAAGATGCATAAATGCGTGAAAGGAAGTTCTTCCACATTTGAACTTGGTAGATATAAAATTCCACTCTTCCTTATTACTCTGTTAAGTTATTGATCTATTACATACAGGACTTAGATAAGTACTTGCTTGTAGCAAGAGCTAGGGACCAGGGCCTAGAAAGGGCCCCATAAACAGTACACATGTACTGTGCCACTGCCCCTGAGACACCAGTGGGCACAGTGAGTGCATTACAGTTATGCAAAAGTTGGTCCTCAAAATACAACTGCGTGGCTCATTGGCTGTTAGGTAAAAGTCTGTCTATGTATACATAATTGTATGTAGTTGTGTGACTACCTTCTTGAAATCTTCTGAAATTACTATATAATACAATTTTTTAAAACTCTCTGGCTGAGAAATTTTCTGGAATCCATTTGTTTATGCTTGAAGCAAAGGTGTGTGGGTAACAACATGAAATTATATTAAATTCGGTGACAGTTGCTATATATATATATTTTTTTTTTCTTTTTTTTGGCCAAAGGGCTTTGATTACAGCATGGGTAAATTTCTGAAGAATTACAATTGTGTAGTTGATTTATCTATGAGCATTATTGCTATTTTTATTTTGTGGTGTGGGGGCCAATCGCAGAGTCTCACACATGCTAGGAAAGAGCTCTGACACTGAGCTACAGCCTCAGCTCCTGCATGTCTTATATTACTGTTGTCACTGTTTGGAACCAGTGATTCAACCCTGGGCCCCTGCTAAGTTGTCCGGGCAGGATTCAAACTTGCAGTCCTCCTGCCTCAGCATCCCACCGTGCTGGTATTAGAGGTGTGTGCTATCACACTTCGCTGCAGGTACTACTTTTGATATTTATTTTAAATAAAAATTAGCCCATATCTATAAAAGGATAAATTGTAAATCAAAGACTAAAGCATTTATTTCTTCAGGAATATTCTCATTTTAAGAATATCTTTAAAAATGTGTATTGTTATAACATCTTAGTATAAAATAAGACAACTATGTATGTGAGAAGAAAAGAACTAGGTAACTTTCTTCTTTAAGTGGAGAGTTACTTTTCCTAATAAGAAAGTTACTTTTGAGGTAACCAGCTCTCTTCAAAATAGCAACCAGCACTGTAACTTCCCATTGCTTGTTGAGTTGAGACCTTTAGAGATCTCATTTAAAAAGTTAGGGAGGGGGGTATAGCTCAGTGGCATAAGTGCCTGCCTGGCAAGTGCAAGGTCCTAAGTTCAATTCCTGGTACAAAAAAATTAAAATTAAAATTAAAAATCACCCACAGAAGAAGCTGTGTATTCACAGGTTCACCTGAAACAAGACTGATTTTGATCAGAAAATGCAATCCTCATGGTCAGCAAAAGCTTTGCGTTTTATTCATCGTTCCTGTGCTAACAGAAACACTTTTTCAACACAACTTCTATTAGCTGTTTTTCTCAGACTCATTTGTTCTTTATTTCTTTTTCTGCATCACAACTGTTGAAACACCCACCACTAAGTGTCTACAGCAGCCTTCTTAGGGGTACTGTTTAAGGGCAAACTCTACGTGTAAGCAACTATTTTCTGAGGTAATTGTGTGCTTTTCTGTTTTCTGAGGTATGACTGAAAAATGCAGTAAGTGCTTAACTTGAATTTATTACAGTCAAAGACAAATTGCCCTTGATCCCCTCATATCTTCCCCTTGCTTCAAGGACACTCATCCCATCATTCTGTTTTTTCAGACCGCTGCAAATGTAAGCCTATCAGAGCTACACAGAAGGTCTATTTTCGGAACAATTACAACTACGGTAAGTACACTTGCACTAAGAATGGTGCATGCATGTGTATGAGTGTGTGTGTTGCCTGTGTACTCTTGCATGCATGTAAGTGAGTGTAGCAATTTAAGAATATGTCTTAAAGTGGGTGTGGTGGCACGGGCCTGTGATCCCAGTACTCTGGAAGGCTGAGGCAGGAGGATTGCCAGTTCAAGTCCAGCCTGGGAAATTTAGTGACTTTATGAGACTGTGCCTCAAAATAAAAAAATAAAATAAAGGGCTGGAGATATCACTCAATGTAAAGGCCCTGGATTCAACCCCCAGTAACCTAAAAAAAAAAGGCCATGTTTAAGAGCATCATTCCCTTCCTTCAGTGAATTAAAATAGTTCACACAGCAAGGCTCTTCACAGATGCTGGATTCTGGGCCTGGGATAGTGTTGCCGGGGCCCAGTTAGGACCATGCCCCCCAGTATGGGGAGGGGAGTTTGAAGGCTGTCCGGCTTGGCAGCTGCCTGCTGACCTCCACGGTGTAAGCCTGATGCATGAGGCTGGTTGAGGGGCCCGATTCAGTTTCCTGGGTCCAGTCCATCTAGCCGGAGAAGACTATGCATGGATTTGCAGAGTAACTCTCCACAGAAGTCAGTATTCAGTCGAGATGTTTTGTTACCTGGCTTGGTCCAAGAATATGACATTCTGATAAACATATTAATTGAAAGGCTGCCGAGGCAAGTGTAGCTGCAGCGTTTTCTGGAGGCTGGAAACCCTGTGTTGGGCAGAGCTGGGTGTCTCCATACGCTGTTCTGTCTGATTTTCTCAGCCTCGCCTAAGATAAATTATCATGAATTTATCAGTGATTATTGAACACAGGTTATCCTTTCTTTTTGTGTTCATAATGAGCTTTGAGATAGGAGTGTGTTGCAGTCTGATAAATCAGTTATCATTTTTTAGTTTTCTAGCTGATAAAACATGGAACTAGTCAATGTTTACTGTATTCTAGAGCTATTTTATTGAAAGTTTTGATTTGCTGTTTTCTGTAGGCATTGTTTTGATTTTTTTTCTAGTAGTACAAATTGAGTATCTCTATCTAATACGGTTGGGACCAGAAGTATTTTGGATTTCAGATTTTAGAAAATGTACGTACGTGTGATGACATATCTTGGGTTTGGGACCCAAGTTGGAACAGAAAATATTTATACTTCATGAAAACCTTATGCATAGTGCCTAAAGGTAATTTTATGCAATCTTTTTAGTGCTCCTGCGTTTTGACTGTGACCTAGCACAGAAGGGCAGATGTGGCATTTTCTACCTCTGGTGCCACACTGATGCTCAGAAGGGTTCCGAAGTCAGGTTTTTGGACCTACCTGTGTCTCCGCCTGTGTCCGTGAGGCTAATAGAGGTCGTGTTTCTCTCTGTAGAAGACCACTGAGGTCGAGTCTGTCAGTGAGCATGGCAGTAAGACTTTTCAAGTGAGCTTTATCATTAAAATGAACATTTTATTGGGTTTACATAGGCCGTTTGAGAACACATAGGACAGAGCAGATTTATTTCTACTGCTACACTTCTGGGAATTGGAAAGAGAGACACATATAAGCCTGTAAGAGTGATCTTAGATATCTTTGGGAATACTGTGTAATAGAAATATAAAGGAGAAAATTTTTGGTGTAATTAAATCTCTTTAAAACAAATGCCACTCATTTCCCAAGACTTTCTTCAGTGGGATTTTATTTTGCTTACTACTCAGCTTAAGGGGAACCTAGCCTCACCCCATCGGTAGTGGATGTACCTTCCAAGTTGGCACAGTGATGCACACTGAAGCAGTGAGGTGCTTGGCTGCTTGTTAGACTTGTTCCTTAGGCAAATTGATGTGGGAGACCTCAGGGAAAGGAAGCTCTTAATTTTCAGGAGATTAGGTTTTCAGATTGAAAAATGCTATGTGAACTTTTAAGTGTAGTTATAATAAATGTTCAAACATAGTAAAAAAAAACTTAGTCATTTGTATTTCACTTATTTTTGCTTACTATTAATTTTTCCTTTATTCATGCTCTTTGATGTTGGTTGGTGGTGCTATTTTTGTTAAAAGTTAAAATAGTAATGGTTACAAATCACTGCAAAGAGAAGAGCTTAGAGAAGGTAGCTAAGTGAATATTGTAAAATAAAATAAGAAAGGAAGAAATTATTTTTATAGTTGGACATTAACCAGGTTCCTGATCATTCAAGGCTTCTCATGTGTCTGGACTCACAGATGCTTCAGGGAAGGTGGGTACTTGAACAGACCAAAAGGAAAACCTCTAAAGAGAAAATACATTTTTACTTGGAAAATACATTGATTTTTATTTTCTACATTTGCATGTATCTATCAAGAAACAAAGTAGGGGTTAGAGCATTTGAATAATTCAGAGCACACTTCTGCCTCATTGAGATTCAGTTAAAAACTAGAATTTTAATGAAATTACTTGAACAGTAAAGTAAGTCTTGTAGAGAGGTATTTATTTTGGAGTGGATACATGCGTTAAAAATTTCTAATAAAAATAGCAGACGCACTGGGTAAATAAATCATTAGTTGGAGAACATTTACACAGTTCACTAATCTCTAATGGGTGATGGATGCATGAAGCACATTCATTCAAGCCAGGACACAAAAAAATGTCTGCTAGACAGGGTCAACCATTTATCATTTGATTCTCTCAAATGACGTTTCAAAACAAGCGATCTTATCTCTTGTTAAAATACAGAATCAAGAGAACGCCAATAGGAAAGGACTCCAAGTCCAAACCGGCAGGGACAGCTAGGCAGTGATAAGTTGTTTGCTCCAAGTTCTCATACTTAAAGCAAGTAGCTTCCTACAGATTAAACTGCCTATGAGGGAAAGATAAGCTTTTATGCTAAAGATTTTTAAATGAATTAGTAATTTAGTGTCTGTCACCTGCATGCTGTGCTGGTGGAATTAAGTTTCAGTGACGGAGCTGAAAGAACAATGGACAAATGACTTCTTACTTTCATGGGTTACTCTTTCCAATCCTTTGTAGTCTCAGAATCCTAAAATGTACGGTGAAGTCTGCAAAGTAATGCACAGATTCATACATAAGAAGCTTTCACAAAGTGAACTCGTGGGTGAATCATGTTTCCCTCTGTGTAAAAGCCACAGAGCTTGAATTAGTACAGAAAAGGTTCGTAAGCCACTGCTATTGGCTTCTTGCTAATTGACATTTTTGCTTCTCTCTTGGTATTGTAAAACATCTTCCTTTAAAAAATTCATTTGCCTGGAGTCTAAAGGAAAGAGACAGAAAAGTAGCAGGACTGTTGTGTTCCAGATTCTAAATCAAGTGCTTTGACTTTGCAAGTGGAAAGCAGTTTCTCAGTATGTTGAGAAGTGAAGTGGACTCTTGAGAGACAGACTGAATGCCAGTAGGGGGGCTGGATACAGTATTGTTAACACATGCGTGATCACGGGGGTGGAGGGGTGGCTGTTGGGGCCGTGACCTCCAAGTGCATGGGGGGAAACAAGGTCTGTTGGTGATGACTTCTATTCAGGAAGATTTAGTATGCCCAAAGGAGAGTATAAAAGATAGTATACTGAAACCAAAGTAAACATTTAGAGAAAATTTAAATTATTCAGTCCCTGATTATCTAAACGGATTTCTCATAATGAAAATCATGCACACACAAATGTGTGTGTATATGTATCTAAATATATACAGATACACAAATATAGAGAGAGACGCACAAATTGGAAAGCATTGGGAGGTGAAGCATGTGGCTTAGTTTTTTACTCACTAACATCTAAAGCAAACATATACAGTTGACTTTTCTTCAGTGAACGTGCAGTGGCTAGGAACTGACTAGAAGGAAGCCCAGCCATCTGTCTTGAATGGAGGTGGGCATTGTGTGGCATGTTACCAAACCAGCTATATCGTCCTTCATTCTAGTCATTCGCGCTAAAGTGAAAGAGCTAAAGACTAAGTGCCACGATGTGACTGCAGTCGTGGAGGTGAAGGAGATTCTAAAAGCGTCTCTGGTGAACATCCCGAGGGACACTGTCAACCTCTACACCAGCTCTGGCTGCCTGTGTCCGCCACTTAACGTCAATGAGGAATATATCATCATGGGTTACGAGGATGAGGAGCGCTCCAGGTAATTCATGCCTTGAGAAGCCAGCGTAATTTTTTGGGCTGTCCGCCCACTGCATTTCTCTGTAGAGCTGTTACTGTGGTAAGAACTTACCTTAAGGTCTTTCTGCTTTCTTGCAGATGACAGGTGGGTTTTAATTGGATCTCTCAGTGTCATATATGGGTAGAAGAGTATGCATGTGCAATGTATATGTATGAATTTTCTCAGAAAGATAGATCATAGTTGCATTTGTTGCTTAAAGGAGTCTTGGACTTCCAAATGATTGTAAGTTACTGCTTTGAAGCTTACTTCTCCTGTTCTAGAATAAACATATGAAGTCTTCCGTGACACTGATTCTTTGTAATTTTCATTGATGTACTTTAATTTTTCCAAACTGATTGCTTGTTTAAAAAATGCAGATTACTCTTAGTGGAAGGCTCCATAGCAGAGAAGTGGAAAGATCGACTTGGTAAAAAAGTTAAGGTAAGTCTGTACATATATTTCATTCAAAGCAATGCAAAGTAGAATGCAGCCAGCTGTTATTTAAATGAAGTACTTCCCTCAACTACATGAGAACATGTATATTTTCATACTTAATACTCCATGAACTGAGTTTGTCATTCATGATTATTTTATTTCAAGGAATGAGTTCCCTGTATGCATGTCAGGATCTCACTTTGGATGCCCTACCTTCTCATAACAGGTCTAGCAGTAGAGCTTCTACCCTAACAGGGTGGTTTATTCTGTATAATTAGGATCTAAAACTTCTGATAGCTTATCGGCCTGTCAGTATGTAAGTTACTGCTTCTGTCTTCACATTTCCTTGGAGGTCAGAAGATGCATCATAAAGAAGGGAAGGAAAAAAGCATTTCAAAGAGCTCCATCTGACAACCTGTTTGTTAGGCGTTTTGGGCAGAAGCTGGTATTATTAGCCCTTCTTAGCTGCAAAGGAGGCCAGGAAATGACTTCTTTGTTTTTAAAGCTAGCTGTATTGTTTCCTTGAACAGATGACCCCTCTGTGAGAAGGGGTAAATAAACGGTGGGTGGGAAAAAACCAGAGTTGTCCAGTGCACAGGGTGCAGCCACTGTCATGTCTGTGGAAGAGACCTGACCCAACTCGGTCCTTAGAACAGTGACCTAGCTTTATCTTTAATCCAGTAACAGAGTCTGGTGATACATTTAACAAAAATCAAGCAGTACATTATTTTATTACCGAAGGTTTCATTTTTCCTGCTCTAAGTAAATCTAGTCCAAGGGAAAGAATGTTGGGGGAAGTGCACAAGGATAAAGAAACTCAGAGGGTGTGTGGGGGTGTGGGGGGTGGGAACTGTACCACACACAATACATCCCCTTCCCTCTGCCAGCTTGAAGGCTTGGGAAACATTTACAGGCTAAGTTAAACACCCTTGGGCAGTTGATCTTATACATCTGGTACTCGACACAGCAGACATTTGCACTGAAGTGACCTAGAAAAATGTAGAGGGCATTATTTTGGATGGAGAAACTCACCAGTAAGTCCTCATGTTTATTAAAAAGTGAGATGCAGCGTAAGCACAGACCTGTGGGCATTCTCCACTTCCATCTCTGTTCAATTAGTTTGGTGTTTATTAAAGAAGTGGCTCTTCCTCAGTAGGCTGGAACCTCTTACTGTCCTTTAAATTTGGTTTTCTGCTTGCTAATGCAGAACAGGAATTTGTTCTAAATTCCTGTACCAGTTGGAAGAGTTCTCAACAACTCTGCTGCAGAGCATGTAACAAGCTTCACTGCTTGGGTTGTCGATGGGACACATGGCTTGTTTGTCCTGTTTTTTAATTAAGTGGACGTATTTCCCATTGTTTTCAACAGGGAACTCACAGAGCCACAGTGATATCGTTTACTTTCAGTCTGGATTTAAAAATAATAATCCCATGACTTGAACAATTTTTAACTCGTGTATATATATATACTCAGGGCCAGAGGGTCTGGACAGAAAATCTTTCTTTGGTTAGAGTTATTGAGATCCTTATTTCAGTTTTCTAGTCAACTGGAGGATGCAAAAAATAATTTTATGGGGGACATTAGTCATTTATTTAATCAAAGTTGCTTTTTTTCAGCTGATTTTTGCTCTAAGTAAGGAGCTCGAGTATTTAAAAAAAGACCCTTTGATGGTTTTTCTATGAAAATGATAGCTTACTTAAGTCTGTTACAGCAGATTGTTCACACTTGATCTTAGCCAAAAGGCCGAGGAGCGATTATAGCACGTTGTTCAAACCAAGATAGCTGGACTACCTTAGGGAGCTGAGAATTAGACTTTTAAAATATGGAAATGATAAGAATTTGGAATGAAATTTGCTAAAAGACTTTTAGTAATAGAAAAATAGTAATACCTAATTTATTATATATTATGCACTGTATTCATTTTTCTTCAATCTTCAGAGTCATTATACTAGATTATATTATTGGTTCCAATTAGAAATTCCAATTTAGAAATGCTGAAAAACAAGTCTATTCAGTTCAAGCAATGTTGAACGGTAACTCATGAAGTTAGAATTTGAACTTGGGCCATCTGATATTAGCAACTTTCTATTTGAAGCAGAGTCCCTGAGGCAGCCAACAGAGGTGCCCCCTGCAGCCTGTTAGTGATAAAACTCTTGGGCCCCATCCCAGACCTATTAAGTAGGAATTTACATTTTTAACAAGATCTGCAGGTGATTTCTGTCATTGATGCTTGAGAACTATAGCTCTCATTCTTACTTAACTACGCTCCCATAATATAACTTCCATTTAATTTCTTACATTACATGCAAAGAATATTATTATTGTTAATATGAAAAACATTGCAAACGTAGACATTGAATTGTTCATTGCACAGCTTGATTTATAAAGCTCAGAATGAGGATCTTGTCTTTTTTCTTTGCTGCGCTTGATAGATATTACTTAGAAAAATATTTGAGGGACATCATCCTGCAGCTTTTTTGTCACTGCTTAAATCAAACAGGTTTTAAAAGGTTATCTCATTATGTGTCTTAAGAGAAGTTTCTAAAAAGTCCTTTATTCAAATAGTTGCTGTAAATCTTTCTTTTGTGTGTTATCTCAGGGAGTGCTCACAGATATTGGTACATACTTGCATCACCATTTACAGACACGGAAATTTTAGTTTTAAGGATTCATATGAAAGTATCATTGGCTTCATTATCGATGGACAACTTTGCACATTTTAAAGTTAGAGCATTATGTTCACATAGTATCAGATTCATTGTTACCCTGGGATGTATATTTTATACCTCTGGAAAAGCAGTAAAATGCCCCAGAGGTCTGACTTAGCAATTTGATTGAGCTCTTAGTCACAGAAATGGTGACTCTGGTGATAAATGCATGTGGCTATTTTCTCTCTTGAATTTCACAGCGCTGGGATATGAAGCTCCGTCACCTCGGACTTAATAAAAGTGACTCTAGTGTCAGTGAGCCCACTCAGAATCAGAAGTCTGGCAGAAACTCGAACCCCCGGCAAGCACGCAACTAAACCCTGAAATGCAAGTGACATCGATGGACTTCCTACTAAGACTTGCATTGCTGGACTAGCAAAGGAAAATTGCACTATTGCACGTCATATTCTATTGTTTACTACAGAAATCATGTGGTAACTGACATTACTTCTTTTTTCTGTTTTTCTCCTCCCTCTCCCCCCACCTTTTAAATGGCCTAGGGTTAGATGCCTGAATATATTATATGTCTTCTGTCTCACTAATCACGGAAAAACTGTTCTTCTGCAATAATAATAAATTAAACATGTTGATACCAGGACCTCTTTGCTGGAGTCCCTCGATGTTAATTTCACCTTTTGCACTCAGATTGGGACTGTAGTGTTGGATATAAAGAGACATTTCTGGTATATGCTGAAAGCCTGGTACGCTGTAAGACATACTCTGCTGATCTAATTACAGCCTTATTTTTGTATGCCTTTTGGATATTCTCCTTGTGCTTAGATAGTTCTAAATGTTTATAAGGTGAAATGGCAGTTTGAAGTCTGATGCCACACAGGCAAAGCAATCAAGCACCAGGAAGCATTTATGAGGAAATGACACACAAGATGAATTGTTTTCAAGATTGGCAGGAAGCAAAATAAATAGTGTTTGTAGCCAAGAAAAGAACGTTTTGCCTGACTGAGAAGCACCAGGGAAAGCAGGAGCCCTTGGGGTGTTAACAGTAGCGTTTTTCTTCTGGCAATATATTTGGTGTGTCTATGAATATATTAATCCGCATTAGGGAGGTGAATTATAACTAGACATCTGCTGTTGTCACCATAGTTCTGTTTAATTTGCTGCCTTCTAAATAAACCCATTGGTGAAAGTTTTTTTCCTCTTTCTCTTCTTTCATAATAAATTGGATTTGCTGTACTGGCCAGGAAAAGCATGTGTAATATGTGGTCCAGGGTGTTATTTTTAAAAGGCATATAGCTCTGCAAAATGCTGTAGTTTACGAGACAGTGAAAAGTGCAAAAATACGGGTTTTTTGGTGGGTGTGTATGTGTGGGTGTGAATTTGTGTCTGTGTATGTCTGTGCATGTACACAAGTTGGACTAAATTACAGGCTTATGCCCGGATCTGGTCATTATCATTTAGATTTGTGCTGTTTAATGCTCAAAAACTTTTTTTTTCTTTTTGAGACAGGTTATTACTATGCAGTTCAGGCTGGTCCTGAGCTCACTTTGTAGCCCAGGCTGGTCTCACACTTACAGTGATCTTCCTGCCTCTGCCTCCTGAGAGTTGAGATTACAGGTGTGCTCCACCATGCCTGGCTTCATAGTTTCTAATAAAAGGAATTTTGGTTGTCAGAAGAGAGTTATTCTGACTTTTAAACCAAATGTGCCTCTCATTACCCAATCTGCAGTGAGATGCCTAGCAACTGTGGGAAACTATGATATTGCTACTTCCTCCCTCCAGCATGGTTCCTTGGGGTCTGTGCCAGTCACTTGAAAATCTCATTCCTGCAGTTTACATGTGTGCTATTGGTAGAACCAAATTTCTCAGCTACGATGTGCTGAAAGTAAAACATTTAGGAAAGAACAGGCGCTGTTTCCTTCTATAAGGACAGGCATACAAACAGGAAGTTTATTTCTGAAGAAATCTGACTAAATTGGTAAATAGTAAGTCATCGATATTCTGTCTTTTAGAAGCAATAGCACATTGCCACCTTGTGATTGTCTCCAAACACCAACATCCCCAAGGAGTCCCCAGATTTGCCTGTAGAAGGACCAGGTGGGCTTTGATCTACCACAGGGCTCCTGCATGGTAACTTTACTGGCTGCTCTTTGCAACTATATTCTCCGAAGCTAGTGAGGGGACAGCTCCTAGGTGCTGCTGTCCTCGCTGTAGACAAAGTGAGTTTGGGTGTCACATCGGAGTGTTGAGGGGGCAAAGCGGGGGAAGAGCACCCAGAACCTGTCCTCCTGGTGTTTGGGCCTCACCGTGAGCCTCTGCGCTTCAGAGTACTTTCACCTTGTCCTGTTTCCCCCGACCTTCCATGTTAACCCTGGGAAGAAAGGTAAGGATTGAGGACAGGAGACTTCAGAGCACTGGGGAGCTCAAATCCCCCAAATGGCATCAACTCTTCCAGAGCATCATACAAACCATTTTAGATGACTCTGTGTGTGTACAGGAGGGTGTGCTTCTGTGTGTGGTTCGGCAGGAAACCCAGGTCTCTGCCTCTGAGCCAGCCTGCACTACGTTGATGAGATATTCTGACATGGATATTTCCAGCCCATGAGGTATTGTTTTGGGGGTCGGGGAGTTATAATTGGTTTCTATTTAGGGCTTTGACATAGTTTATACTTAATGTATACACAGTTATGATATGTATAAGCAAAAACAAAAGAGCACCAGAATCTTCTGTTTACCAGTGTGTTTTTACCACCTTCCATTTGAATGATCTGACCGGGAGACATTTGATTTGGCTCCTCTTACAAGCTTTCTGTCCGTTACTTAAAAATTCTAATGGGAGAAGCTCTGAATAAAGTAGAAGTGGGATTTCAGTTTGACAGCTGCAATTTCTTCATTAATAAATTATGTGTGGACCTCTGGGAGGATGGCATGATTTTACCATGATGGTCACGTTTCTCATCAGGCTGCAAAGCCTTGTCGACACTGCAATTGCCACAGTACAAAGACATCTCACTAGTGCTTCTCTGCGGGCTTTTCTTGCAGGTACTAACTTTGAAAGCTGCTAAAAGTTTAATATACACACATGCTTGTTGGTAACATTGAGATCTATCAATTCAGTTTAAAATTTCTTTACAAACTTTTATCTTAGGATTTTAACTTTCTTAGCCAAATTTTTAAAAAGACAAATGCATGCTGGGTAAACTAGTAAAACTTAGTAGCAAACTGGGGCTCTCTTTTCCACAAATACTTGACTATTTTACCGTGTCACACGCAGTGTAATCTGATTCAGGGCCATATGTTGCACTGAGCATGTGGGGGCAGGGTGGGACAGACCCCTGTCTTTCTGCATCTGGTCTCTATTAAGAAAGTCAGTATGAAAGTCACCGTCAAGTCAACAGCAGCACTCCCTGGCTTCTCCACAAAGTTATTCACTATTGCATTTCAACAAGTAAAATGACTTTTAAAAATTATTTCAAGATTAATATTGAGCTCTATGAGTTTTAACATTTTAATACAGGCAGTCAAGAAAGTGGTTCAAATGAAACCAGAGATTCTAGCACAGTGTTACTAGAGTTAAAAAATATGGTTCCCAGCTCTCGTCTTAGTATTAAAAAAAAAGTCCAGTCATCCCTTCAATGATGATCTCTGGTGTAATTTCATCTAACAGTGGCTGGGGCTCTGAATAAAACACATATGTTAGATTTTGAAAGTTCGTGAAGTAGACATTCCTATTTTATAGATGAAAAAATTGAGGATTTAGAACTTCAGAGATAGGTATCAGAGCTGGGCTTTAGACCCTCTTCGTCTATTTCCGACCTTGTGTGTTTTCTTTCCACGAACTTGCTGATAAAAACATACACGTGGTGAGCTGGGGTGGAGCGCAGCGGGGGAGCATGTGTGAGGCTGTGTCACAGATAGATAAATAAAGAGGTAAATGTGTCCTAACATGGTTTTTCAAAATACAGAGCATGGCATATGGCAGCTACTACTATTTATTTCTTCAACTGAGGCCTGTCAACTGTCAGCCGATATAATGCAGTCCCAGCTCAGTGCCAAATGCTGTTGCTTTCCCTCTCCAGCTGGCCTCTCCTACCAAGGCAAGATTTTAGCAGAAGCACTGAAGTCCGGAACGGTCAGGGGGATAAACCCATGTTCCTTTTGACGTTAATAGTTTGAAGGTATGTGATGCTCAGTAGGGAAAAAAATGGTACTTGTTAATTTCTGTCTCCTCTTTGGAGAAAAGTATGAAATTAAGAATGTACAACGTGGCCTAGAGGACAGTTGAAGTTACAAGTTGATGGTTAGTACAAATAAAGCCAGAGTGACCACTTTCTGTGGGAACCTGCATTTCTCATTTTTAGATCATTCTCTCTATCCCTGCCCCGTGTCACCCTCCACACCCCAGAATCTAGGAAGAAAACTATTCTTTGTGTGTGTGTGTAACCAGGAATTGAACTCAATACTTCACATTTGCCAGGCAAGCATCATGCTGCTGAGCTATACGCCTGGCTCTAGGAAAAAAACTATCACACATGACCTAATTTGGGGAGGACCACCTGGACGACTTTCCTTGAAAAAGGAGCAATTATCTACATTTTAGGTACACCTGACCCTATTTCCATGTATTGATATATACGGTGCTGGCTAGGATTTTTCCTTATCCCTTCAAGTGGCTTTAAGCAGTGCAAACGGATCGAGCAGAGGTGCTGATGTGTAGTCTTTGAAGCAAAGAGCAGGCAGTGTTTCCCCTCCCTGTACCTCCCAAGTAAAACATGTGAGCCAAGGCAAGCCAGGAGGCAGAGCTCAGCTCTGAGCTGTTGGCTGGGATTGAGCCTCAAAATAAGATGCTATGACTTCCCAGGTTATAAGACCACAAAACATCACATACTACCTCAATTGTGTTACACAGATTGCTCTTTCTGCATATCCGTCTCTGCATTGTAGAGGTGATTTCAGGCCTCCTGCCTTGCCCAGCTCACAGCACTCACCTACTTCCCACCATTCTCCCAGTCACTCATCCTCAAGCTGCTCCCTACACGAATGAATGAAATTGGGGTTTGGTCCTGGGTCACGGCCTTTCTTCTGGCTAGCTATCATGGTAGCTGGACTCAGGACCCCCTTGATTCCTTACCATTTTCGATATATTATTGTGTCTTTATTTACACCGTGGGTTGCACTGGGAATGCAGATCAGAATTAACTTGATAGGATTCCAATAACTTTTCTATGGGATTATAAATATAAACTTCCTGGTCCACAGTGAGGACTGGGAAGGGCTCTCTATACTAATTTTCCTTGTTTTTCTTTCATGAATTTTTTTTCTTTTGAGACACGGTTTCACCATGTAGTTCAGGCTGGCTTTGAATTCACTAGGTAGCCAGGTTGGCCTCAAACTCACAGCGATCCTACTGCCTCCCTGAGTGCTGGGATTACAGGCTGCCCCACCACACCCAGGCAGCCGCAACCCATCCCCACACACTCAGCACCACAGAAGCGGTGAATGTTGTGACATAGCTCGGACTGAGGCCATCAGCAAGGATGCTGAAGGGTGGAACCGCTCTGAGATAGTTAGTAACCTGAGCCAGGGAACAAAGGATTTCTTTGTTTACACTAAATGGTCAATATAGCCGATAAGACAAGTTGCTGGGGATCACTATAAAGTCTATTTCTATATGAGTTTTGTAATTCTGGGGGAATTGTGGCCCCAGAGGGAGTAACCCTGTACTAGCAATATGAAAGGCAGAATTTGAGCTGAAGAATTACAACTGGACTCTGGGACTCTGCAAAAGAAGAGATCGACACGAACAACATCCATGTTCGGAAACTATCTCTGTGACCCACAGCTCAAGCGGGACATCAGAGGGTTAAAGAGAATCACGAAGCTCAGAAAAATCACACCTGCGGAGACACACTGCTTTCCATACATACACATTCATCTTCCCTGCTGGCCACGTGTTCCTGTTCTACTTCCCTTATTGCTTGGCTGATCCAATCAAACACTGTGTACAGTAGGTGTGTCTTGCACTGGTAGAAGATTGAGCATGAAGCAAAGAGAAAGAACTGTCTGAAACTCCTTGAATACATTGATCTGTGTCCGTGAAGCCCGTCTTGGTTGCCTCCAAGTCCCCAGCTCAGTCAGGCTCGTCAGGAGTGACTCTTAGCACCCAATACCTGGAAGTGTAGCTGCCCACACTCCTTCTCCTTGGGGACAGCACCTTGAGACTGTCCACCCCTCCCAGTGACCTACTCAGCACATCTTAAAAAGCACCTTGAAGTTAGGACACCTTGATTGAAATTCTTACTTTACACCTGCCTCATTGTTTAGTGTCCTGTAATTTTCGGGATCAGGAGAGAGGAGCTGGGTGCAGGCATTGAGCAGAGCTTGGAGCCTGGGAGAGTTTGGAAATTGTCAGATTACTCTGCTGTCGCTTCCAAATGCTCTCTGTGATGCACACTGCTCCTGAGAAGGACTCTAATGACTTTCCCAAATCTAGAAGAGAAAGTGGCTTCTCAGGGATCCTACTCCCTGCCCTGTTCTCTCTCCTCCATCCTTAAGATGTCAAACTCAAAAAATTCTCTCAGCTCATCCTCAAGTTGAAGATTGAAACTTTTCCTTTTCTTCACCAAGGCAGGCATGCTTAGCAAGTAGCGCAATCAGAAGACTGGAGGAATACCCATTTGATCCTTTAAAAAGCAAGACTTTACGCAAACCACAGAGAACTCAATTACTGATATATTTATGTTTTATTCCAAATATTATGGTTTATTTTGGAAACCAAAGAACCACTTGTAGGTTCAGGGGATGATAAATTTGTAGGGTGTTTAATACTTGATGCTGGTTATTTCCATGTAGGTGTCAATTTCCAGATTAATTTATTTAATCTTTGAACTTTTACACGAAATGGTTTTTTTAAAACAAAAACTTTAGAGCCAGGTGTGGTAGTGTACACCTATAATCCCAGCACTCGGGAGGCTGAGGCAGGAGGATTGTGTGAGTCTGAAAGCAGCCTGGGCAACAAAGTGAGCTCAAGGCCAGCCTGAACTGCATAGCGAGACCCTGTCTCAAAAAGCCAAAAACAAACAAGCAAACAAACTTGACTGTTATCCAACGTAAATAATAAACTTTGTATTGTAAGTGAACAAAGCAAATAAAACAGTTTTAATGTTGTTTGTGAAAGTTTGGCTTTCTAAAAAGGTTAGTATTCATACTTTGGTGAGCAAAGGGAGACCGTTTGGAAAGATGTGTCCTCAGTAAGAGCTGAATTTTTGTCAGGAGAGCTTCTTAGTGTTTTTCATTTCCTAGGGAGTTGCAGAAGTACTAAAATTATATCGAGACAAAGTGTTTATATTTTAAAAGTGCAGGCTCTGCATTCCAGGCTGCACACTGAGGACTCTCACACAGAGGCAGCTTTTGCAGAAACTAGGAGGTAAGGCTAACTCACAAAGGGTTTGGATTAGTCTACACTGGAAAAACAGACGATAGCCTCAGAGCCAGCCGAAAAGGAATAACCTATTCCAGTGGCTGGCAAAGCTTTCCATAAGGGATCCAATCGTAAATAGTTAAAGTTTTGAGGGCCATGTAGCTCTGCCATTAAGGCTCAAAAATAGACCCTGATAATACATGTGTGAATGAAAAGGGCTCTGTTCCAATAAAACTTTATTTACAAAAACAGGCAGGGCTGTAGATTCCGAGGATGGGCTGGGGTTTGCCTAGCCTTGTGGGCTAATCAAATGCTTACTTTCTGAATTATTTTATCATTCTTTGGACTTAGTGAAATTAGTAGTTTTAGTGGCATTGGAACTTTCCTACTAAAAAAGGTGACGCTAATGCTGGAATAGGACTTTGCCTGAGATCTTCCCATTAAAGATTCAGTCTCTTAGGTCAAAAGATTTTATTCATATCGCAAATCTGCTTGAAATGAAGAGCTCCTGGCATACATCAAGTCACCATTTCCATAGTTTGTAGCTTATGAACTTCAGCCCTAGAAGCTTCACAAGAGTTCAAGGTTACTAGAATAAAGAGGACTGAGGAAGGAGAAGCAGCCACAGAAAGGACCTGGTAGGTCCCACTCACTCAAAAAATTATGCCGAGGTCAGGGGGCCGCCCAGTCACACCTATATACTTTGCTCCAACATAAATGTGTTCTTCAGGAATAAACTACTTCAGGACAGAACACTCATTCCTGGCCACTGGGTTCTTGCAAACACACATCTGTTTTGGAGAAGGCACAGTACTCGGAAGTGAAGGTAAGAGGTGGGGTGGGAGAATCCATCAGAGAAAATCCATATATGAGCCTGGATAACAGAATTTACACAAGACACAAGGAGACAGGGTAACCAAGTCCCTCAGACCGCCAGTCCTGTTTCCTTCTTTCCTTCCGTTCACTCTAGTTTGGTGCACTGAGCTGTAGTCCTAGAACTCACCCTTACTTACTGTGTGACGCCGGCGGCAGTGGCAGTGGCAAGTTGTTATGATAATGCATAGCTGTAGTTTTTACTTTTGAATTTATTTTTGTTTGCTTAGCAGTTCTGGGGATAGAACCCAGGCTCTTGCTAGCAGCTGGGCATTTTAAAACTTTTTTTTTTTTTTACTTTTTCTGTTTCCTTAAGATTTTCATTTAAGTTGCTAAAAGAAAAATCTTAGGAAGTGTTGCTGGAGCACTAAAACCCTCTTGTGTGTTTAACCCGTTCACCATGAGCTTGATTTACAACTGCTTTTCTTGCGTGATGAATCCCACATGCCCCATAATTTAAACATCTTACCATGCTCTCACTGGAGTGCCTTTTCATTTGAATGTAAATTGACCCTGAAACTGCTCCCAATCAGACGTTTGTATTTGATATACTGTAGCTTCGGGTTTGATATGGTCATATTAAGGTTCAGACTGCAAGTATAGGACTGGGGTTCAATTGCTACCATAATTAACCTAGCTCGGGTTAATTTAACCATAAAATATACACTTCAGCTGACTGTCCAACCCATCACAAATAAATGAGTGACACAGATCTTGAGTCACATGAATGCATGATGTTTGTTCATGTGTGAATGAGAGAACCCTGTGTTCATTCCCAAGGTTATGTGACTTGCTTTTGGTTGTTTAAGAAAGGCCTTTGAGGGATTTTCAGTGGAAGACAAACAAGATTTTGGAAGCACCATAGACCTGGAAAACTACTATTTTCTAACCTAGTCTTAGAACAGATACAAAAAAAATGTAAGATAGTGGTTTATCTGTGCAAAAGTACAGTGGGAGACATTTAATGACCTCCATTTGTAGATAATTCTAGTGCTTAGTAATAATTCCTGCTATTGGAATTTGCCTTACAGGTTTTAGCACGAGAAAATGGCAAATTCCATGATGTGTTTAACTGTAGTTATGAAAGTTGTTATTTTTTTCAAGCACTTATTCAACACCTCTGACCAAACTTGAAAATATTTCAAACTTAGTTTGAATATCATCTCAGTAAGTCTTAGAAAAATTTCAAGTTCTAGTTTCCCCTTGAAATTGAGGACTGAGTGAATTAGCTACCTGGGACCTGGTGTCAGCTTCCTCGGACAGTGGTAAGAAGACTATGGGCTACAGCTTGAGTGGGAAATGTCTTTCAGTGACAAGACCAATGCAACTTACAAAAGCACAGATGAATGAGGGGACAGATGCATGCATGTGCGGAGAGATGGGCCAGAGCAGGGTGTCCAGGATCCACAGGGAGCTGGGGCCCTGTCCAGGTTGCTGTTGCTATAGCCAGGAGGCATGGTGCAGCCATTGTCTCCTCTGAAGCAGAGATGATGTTTGTTTTGAGTCTGGTCATCAGGTCCAATCTCTTGGACATCTGCTTTTTTGTCTCAGGAGTTAGGTTTTGGCTTTAAAAATTCTCGAGGCTTAGGGTAGATTATTTCCTTTGTAGCAGGAATTGTGTTGTGCTCTCCACTGCTTCCTAACCATGACAGAAAGGAAATCAAGGCTGCTTTCATGATATGCAAATTTCAACATTTCTCCAGTACTGTTAATCTCAGAAGACTCCTCACTCCCTCATTTGAGGGTAAGCACTTACTGAGTGCTAGCGAGCCATATACCGCAGAGGGTGGTGGGTGGAGGTATTTGTAGTCCTGGCCTGGCTGGAACATAACAGCCCATTGCAAGAGCACACAGCTGTGAAAAGTGCTAAGAAGGCTAAATAGGAACAGTAACAGAGAGGGAGAAGATGGGAGGGAGAGACAACCTGCTTAACAAGTGTCATCACAAAGTTATGATTGTTGTGAAGTTCACGAAGCTAAGCTTGAAGGTCCTTCACTTACACAGTCCTGGCCTCTTCCAAGGCCAAGCGTTCGCATCATCATGGAGTTTTAAAAAAATAATTGGCAAATTTAAGATTGAAATAATGATTATCCCATAAACATGTTTCTCGTAAATGATATAAACTTCAGGGCTTACAAAATCTAGCTTCACAGCTGGCGTTTAGTTTAAGACTTCTCCGGGGAAGGGATAGTTCAGTTGATCCCAGTAGGATTAATAGGAGCGTGCTGTGTTTGATGTGGGAACAGAGGTCAAGGTGGGCTCGAAGGCCATCTGATAATTCTGCAGATGGCATCTGCCTGGCCAGCTGGAGGAGCCGAATGGAGAGAGAGGTAGGAAATACATTGGAGAATTATCAGCAGGGATACACAGGACCCTGGAAGCCATTCTGAGTTGTTTTCTACAAAAGTGACGTGTGGAACCACTAGCATGTTCTCAGCGGAGAATGACATGAGCAGATTATGGTCATCAAAGATTACCCAGACTCACCTGGAAGAAGTGACATGGGCTCAGGGTATGATTGGAGAAAGGAGGCTGTCATAGTATTCTAGGTGGCTTGGACTGGCCGGTAACAGTGGTCACGGGAGGAGGTGGCTGGTTTCAGATACATACAAGGCATGGATCACAGGACAAGCTAGTGGATTGGATGTAGGCAGTTGGAAGAGAAAAACTTCAAAGATGTCTTGAGCAAGCTTCCAGCTTGAGCCACGGGGTTGCTGATGCCACTATCTACACCGAGGAAGGCCCAGAGAAAGGGAAAAATTGGGTGAGGTGATTCAAGAATTTGGATTGGCTGTACTGTATTTGAGATACTTATCAGTTACTTAGTGGGAAGATGTTGAATACTTGGTCAGCTCCAGGAGGCTACATTTAAAAGAAAACTAAAATTTCAGGAGTTGGTAATATTTGGTCAATATAACATATCTCTGAAATGTGTAGTGTCTCCTTCTATTTTTATTCCTGTACTTACCATTGTTCTTAGTACTGGTCTCACATCCCATCATTTAATTAAAGCAGGGCAAAGGCTCTATGCTGAATTCAGTAGAAGGCTGCCTGAAGAGTTATTTTCAGTGGAACCACAGGATTCTTAGTAAAAGATGTTGGGGTTGGGTAGAAGTTTGGCCAGGGGATTGCAGTAGTCACAGAAAGTTTTATTAGGGATCTCTAGCAGGGCATTTAGGCGTATTACAAGGGAGCTGGCTTTATGCATGTAAATACTTCAATGTGGACATTGCTTTGAAGGTGATATAAAAGTGGGATTATGGGGTTAGACATGGTTCTGCATCATTTAATCCCACTGTGTGCAGGAAAGAATTAGGTATGTGAAATATGTATACAGTGCTACCCCCATAAATCAGACTTTAACTTTGTTATCTGAGTTTGTTTACATTTCTTCATGGCCTGGGAGAAACAATCACACCACCAACAGTGAATCCCTGAGGTCAATGGGAACAGGCTTCCGAAGCATCCAGAGAACGTGGCCAATATCGTGCCTGGGAGTTAAGACTCTGAGCTTTCAGTTAGGAGATGTTTTCCCAGACCTAAAAACTTATTTTCTCAAATAAATAAGTAAGAGAAGTACTGGCTAGTGTGGTTTTCTTACTTGTCTCAAGTCTAATGGAAAGTTCTAAGTGGAATTTAGCGGGATGTGGGGGGTATAGGATCCCAGTATATTCATAGTTGTGTGTAGTGTCTGTAGCATTAGAGATCATTTCAAAGAGCTGGGAACTGAAAATATTATAGCATAAAGGGGATGTAATTTGTTATGCTGGTATATAAAGAATGCTTAGCTTTCCTGTAGGCAATATAGATCAGTGTACCTGATCCATGGTTCAGATACAATAAAAGCTGCACTATTTTAAAGCAGTGTCTCCAGTAGGCCTTTAGTTATTTCAGTGCTGAAATAACTGGGCTAAGGAGGAGATCATGAGACTGCAGAGCAAAGGCATCTCTAACCTCACAGTATGAAGAATGCCTTGGTCCGTTTAGCATTCAACGCCGTAGAAATCCGTAAGTGGATGGAGTATGAATTCGTTTGTACATTCAGAATCCCTTTCTGATTCTTCTCTATTTTTTTATTTCATTACTGAGAGTTGAGCCCAGGGTAGTCACACACAGCTACGTCCCCCAGCCCATTTCCTTTTATTATTTTTTGAGACAGGGTCTTGCTAAGTCATGAAGTTGCCCAGGCTGGGCTTTAACTTGTGATCTTCCTGTCTGAGCCTCTCAGAGTTTTGGGGTTACAGGTGCACACCGCCATGCCCGGCTGATTCTTTCCTACTGTTTAATGACAGTTATTGAGAGATAGACTTTTGGATCTCATCCTGGTGGCTTTTTTGCCCTTCAGCAACTCACTTAAAGATTCCTGAAGCTGGGTAAGGTGGTGCATGCCTATAATCCAAGCACTCGGGAGGCAGAGGCCGGAGGATCACTGCGAGTTGAAGACTAGCCTTGGCTACAGAGTGAGCTCAAGGCCAGCCTGAACTACATAGTGAGACCCTCTCTCAAAAAAAAACCAAAGAAAAAAAGTTCCTGAAATATTTATTTTGAAGCCTAGATATGTATTTGGCAGTGGTATTTGACTAGAAATCTAATCCAGTAAAATAGGTAGAAGTGAGGAATGCACCAAAAAATTATAAAGGATGCAAGAAAAGAAATTTAGGGAGAAAGGATAACACTTTTGGGGGTTCTTGGCGTTGAGTGTTAAACTCTAAGGAAACACAAAGTGATGACAAAGTCATGTTTTAGGGAAAGGGAGGAGAAGAAGTGAAAACTGTGACAGGATTAAAATGAAAGAGTTCAGGAAGCCCTGCCAACAGTGCTGCAAAGAAAGCCATGCAGCTCTCAGATTCTCCCTGGACATGAAACTAAATAGGGCAGGTGGACAGCCACATGCAGCTAATGTCCTGCGAGGCATCTGCTTTGTCCTCTGCCCCCAGCCCAGACTCTTGGTAGCTGTCCTCCAACTGTGGGATCCAAAGTGAGACCTAAGTCATTAAAAAGAAAATGCTTGCAACTGGGAAGTCCACCCTGCCAAGTGTGGAAGCGATTCTACCCCAGATCCTAGAGGACAAGTCATAGGTCTGACAGTCACACACGGCTTTTGTAGCCAATCTCGTGGCCCGACTCCTTGAGAATGAGCACGGCCTCCTGAGCACTAACACACACCCCACAGGACCAGGGGACCAGAGGACCAGAGAGCAGGGCATGGGACTTGGGAGCTGCTGTGGAATCTGCCCGCACAGCCAGCTTCCACTCCAGCAGCTTTTCCTGCCGGCCCCTACAGTGCTGCGGCTTGCTCTGTGTAACTGTGTCATTTAGGCTAGCACTTTCCTGTGGGCTACATTTAGGCTGATACTTTCCTGTGGGCTAACTGAGCCATTTGGTAGGTGGTGCCTACCCAACTACTACTGTTGGTAGTATTGTCCACAAATCACCTTACAGGATCCTGGTTCTGTTTGCTTTTGTTCTTGGTTAAAAAAATCACTTTTCAGTGAAAGAAAACTTCAAATACGAAGTTGTACCTCATTGTTTTAGGGTGATGTTTGTTCAAGTTTAAGAGAAAATGAACAGCTTCATCAGCCACCAGTGGAGGAAAAGTGGCTTCGGTTTGAGACTTTCACCAGATGAACTTACACTGGGGAGAAACCAGCTAGATTTCTCCCGTCTTGTCTTGTTCTTCAGTGAATGCGTAAGATAAATGCATCACAGCTCACTTTGCTCCTCTGTTAATAAAATTAGTTGCATGTGCAGTCGGGTCGACCCTGCCTCCCCAGGCACACAGCTGCTGTGGCATGCTGATGGAACTGTCAACAAGAAACACAGGAAAGGAGGCACTTTAAGCTGCCGTTTCAGGCCACAAAACCTCGCTTTAGGGCTGCCTGCTGTTCCTCCCAACTATGCCTGCAAAGCAATTAAGAAAGGTCTTGTGTAACTGCATTCTGCTAAATCAAGGGTAAGCTGTATGTCCAAGCTAACAAAAGGCACACAAAATGCTTGTAGATCTTCTCAGGGCCAAACTGTGTGCAATGGTGCTTGTAAGAATGTGTGGCCCAATTATGGAAAAACACTTAGCAGAAAGTTAAATGGCCCTCTTGCCTTTTGCCCTATAAACTGGCGTCTAGCCTTGAGCATGAGAACCTTCGCCACAAGCTTATTTCACCAAGCCAGAAACACAATGAGCCAGATAGGAACCAGTCTAATAACTTCCCCAGCCCTGGGCTGCTATTAATGGTAAGAATGTACACCGAGGGAAGACATACCGCTTTGTTATTGCTAATTGTGGTGCTGAAAAGGTTGCTAAATTCCCACACGTGAGAGCACAAAAGACACTTGGCCAACACAACAGCTCTGTTTGATACCATGGAAGGCAAGGACTGAAGGCATCTATGCTGGGTTAAAAAAATAAAATAAAATAAAACAAAGGCTGCATTTACTGGCATTCCCATGTGTGTGGGTTACATAAACTTAGCAGTTTTTAAAATTGTATAAACTTACTCTCTTCTTACTAATAGCTTATAATTTTGATATATACTTTACCATTTAAAAAATTATTAATCATTCTGAGTGTCAATAACTCACTAAGTTAGGAGCTGTTGACATATTTCAAGGGATAACGTGCCCAGGGTGATTCTTACACCCTAGCGCTGACCCCAGAGGTACAGTGCATGTCACAACAGTGTCTGTGTTGACCCAGAAAGGGCGTGAAGTGTGACCCAGAGAAACTGCAGGCACATTCCATAATGCCGGTCTGTTTGCTTAAAAGTAAGATCTTGCAAATACTAGAAGTGAAAAATCTTGATGTTTGCTAAGCGTAGAGAAACTTAAGATTCCCTACCCACAAAAAGACATTTTCAAGCTACATTTTAAACCCACATCTTATTTATTTTTTAGAAAGTCAGAAGACTACCTGTTGTGTTGTTAAAACATGTATTTTTATGTTTATATTTAAAAGGAGTGAATTTTGGTTTTTTTTGTTAAAAATTAGAAGTTTTATTAGTATGTGTAAAGCTTGCATTTTAAGATTGCAAATAATTTACAGTTACTCTTCTTTGTTACGTACTTAAAGATAGACATAAACCTTAACATGTTTCATCAAAGTTTTATAATTACCCTTATTTTATAGAAGGCTAGATTTTATGGGGAGTGTATGTACATCTACTGTTATTTGTGAGAAGTGAACATATCCACTGGCTGGTTCCACTTGGTTCCTAATTAAATATTTTTAAGATTAGGGAAGGATATATTGTACGTATTTAAATTTTAAAGGATTATTTTTGTTATTTCAAATGTCAGCCTTAAGTGCCTTTGCGGTAGACAGCAGCATTCTTTGTTCTGCAAGTAGAAAGAAGCTTAATCAGACTGGACTCTGCTTCTGTGTCTGTTTTTAGTAAGTCAAGGGTATGTCTTAGAAAATGTTTCCTCTGGCCATTTTTTTTTTTTTACAGCTTCCAATAAAAGCTAATTATCTGTAGGAAAATGAAAGTCTAAATCAGTCAGCATGTTATCTCAAATTTTGTCGATTATGCCAGGCAAATGGATTTGAAATTTCTTTCCGAAAGCAAAGTTATCGCAACTACACATTAACATTGCTGCACAATGAATTAATACGATATTGACAAAGCTGCATCTTACACATACGTGATTCAGAATGCTTCTGTGTAGAGTCTATGGATTCAAATAAAACCTGGTGACTACCAGTCAGAGAGGTTAGAAACTTAGAAAAAGATTTTATTTCTCTTTTTCTCATCTCTTCCTTACTTCATTCTTGCTTATACAAATCCCATGGCAAAAATTACTAGTAGTCAAAACATGTTCTCCAAAGTTACAGTTCTTGCTTAATGATTGGAAGTAGCTATAAAATTGTGTTTTGAAACTGAGTGTGAACACTGAAGAGAAAACTCCTATGTTACATCTTCATGGCTGAGGCTCATATTTTCTTGCTGGAACAAAGCTTGTAGGACCTCTTGTTTCTCCCTGGGCCTAAGGCTGTGTGAGTCCTCTGAATACTTCTGAAAATACTCAGACATAAAATGAAAGGTTAGCAAAGGAGAGAAAATCAACCAGCACAAGACAGTGTCCCTAAATGTTTGCAGTAATTAAAGCTCTGTTCAAGGTTAGGCTTGGAGTGCCTCCAGCTGTGGTGTTCCATGTAAAATAAAATATTGCCAGCTGTGGTCAATTATTTGATTTCCCTGTGAAACTTGAGAAACATGTAATCACTGCTAATATGGTAAAAATTGATCAAGTGTGACATGCTGTGTAATTTACTGATTGCAATAGCTTTTAGGTCTGAGTTCAGAGAGGTATCACTGATTGGTTTCTAGATTTCAAGAGTTAAAGTAAGAACTTAACCTATACATTTCAAATTTAGCTTTATCAGAAAGGATTGGTTAAAAAAAAAAGACCTGTGATTTATCCACTTGATAGGAAAGTTTCAACTATTACATAGTTTTGAAGAGTATTTAATAAAGAAATGCTTATGCTAAAATATAAATGAACAAAGCAAGATCCAAGATTGTATGTACAATGAACCCAGTTACGTTAAAAAATCTGAGGTTAAAAAATGTTAAACCATCAAAATTTTTTTTTCTGGTTCCCATTTCTATTATGCCAAATATTTGAATAAAAAAATTACATTTGGCAGCTTGCATAAGATTTGGGAAAGCTGTAGAGGAGAAAATATATTAAAACCACCAAAAATCATGAACCAAAAGTAAAACACACACACACACACACACACACACACACACACAGAGCAAAAAGTTCTGAGAGCTAGACATTCACTTTCACAAATTGTGCCAAGAGGTAGTTTCCATGCTACGAGAACTTTGGTGATAAGATTCCAGGGGATGTACATAATGCTCCTTATCTTTGGAGAGCGTAATAAAGACAAGGCAGTAGGTTTCTTCACAGTCAGGAAGTGGAAATCTGGAGCTAGTCATAAACACGGCATCAAGTCTGTGAGGGTTCAGCCATCTTATCTACAAAGGAGGAGTATTACTTACCTGACAGGACAACTGGACAACCAAGTGAGATGGTTGACAGAAAATGCTGAATGCATTGTTGCAACACTGGTAAAAGTTCAATAGATGCCACCTACTTCTCTGAGTTTTCACTTTCTATGCTTTCTATTTCTCAAGTTATGAATTATGATCTGCAGGTTTTATGTTTCTAATGCAGTACGTTACCCATATTTTAAGGATCTTTGGGGGGGCACCAAATATATTAAGTTCTTTATAGTGAACATGCCAGGGTACTAACTTTTGTTGTCTCCGAGTTCAGCAATTCTGAACCAGTTAATTTGCACATTTGTCAAGATTAACTCAAGCATTGCTTCCTCTACATTCCGCTACTTACACTTCACAGTCTACTGACCCCGACCTTGTCATTTCAATATATTGAGCATCCACATAATTTTGAAGCATGAACAGTCTAGTTTTAACCTGAGCTCCATGTATCTGATTAATTTATCGATTAATCAGAAAATGGCCAAGGACTAAGTCTGCAGGTCACGTTTCTCATTCTGGGAGACGATGTTATCATCCATTTTCAACAGAGATACTTTAAAAGCCTGTGGTATTCTACATTGCCATTTTCACTATGCTGTTCCTCAGAAGTACAATTTCATTTGTAACAAAGATTCAAAAGGGAAGGAGAAGGGCACTCAGTCTTTGAGGTTCCTGTATCTATTTGATCCATTTGAAAAACCAAACAAAATATATTGCTTAATAGGGACTCCTTTTAACATTCAGCTAACTAGACTGACCTCTCAATTTGCCTATCAAAATAATGGGTCTCTCATGTTTACTCCAGTCTGAAGGGTTAGTCTGGGTAGCTCTGGACTCCTCACAAGAGTGGGGATGGGAGGCTACCTCCACCTTCCACACTGAAAAGGGCAATAGTCCCTGCTCCCTCTGCCAGAGGCGCAGGACTCCAGCAGGACCTTGGAAGTTGGAGAGCCGAACCCTTGAGTTTGCAGGCCCTTTGGTTAGACCTCAGGAGGTGCTCTAGGGCTAAGCGTCCTGCCTGCCACGGGTGCTCTTAGCAAGTCTAACGCAGACCTCTGTGCTAATTCTGCCTCTTTGTCCTTGGGTGAGGGCTACAACTCTCCGTCTTGGTGCACCTCAGCCAAGAAGGTGCCTCGAAAACGTTACCTCTCTGGGTCATACCAAGGCTTGGAATCTGCCCCCACTTGGGTCCCGAAGCTCTGTCTCCCTTGGATGAGCTGTTTCCACGAACTGGTCACACCCCTTGTCTGCTTTCTCTGTCATCACAATGCATGTTTCTATTTCATGGGCTTTGCGCTTTCCAGCCAGGGGGTCTTCGGTCAAATGTAGGTCCTCTAATCGGTGCCATTTTCTTGGGATCTCAGGAAGTGTTGAGATCTCCTCAGTGCAAATTCATCTACCTCCTCTCAGGCTGCTGTCAGGCTTCTGACACCAATAGTCTGTGAAGGCAAGGCCTAAGGCCCATCTTTCTGAGTGCCCCACTACATCGACAGACAATGACAACCTAGTGACACCCACATTTTAGGGAATATAACACAGTGTGTCTGACATAGGCCAGTCCTCAAATTGCCATTATAGTATTTCCTTCAAGTTTTGTTTCCTCTTTTGTAATGGTGGATACATTGTGTCAACTTGAGAAGTTTAGAAGTTTAACTAAGGGGCTCAGCAGGGGGCCAGGATCCTCACTTTGTAAACACCCTCATCCTGTGCAAGAGGAGGGCAGGGAGATGGTGTGAGTGCCACACCCACCTGATCAGGTTAGCCTGTGTACAGTATAAGGCAGGAAAAGAGGCAGCTGGCCCCCCTCCTTTTTGCTCATACTGCTTTTGCTGTCTTCTGCTGCCATGAACTGTTGCTTCTCCGCCATGCCACCCTGCCTTGGAGCCAGCTGGTTACAGAATGAAACCTCCACAAACTGTGAGCTAAGTAAACCCTTTCTCCTTTAACTTTGGATGTGGTGTATTTTGTCCCAACCATAAGAAAAAAGTAACCAAGACGCCCTGGGTTTTGCAGATAACTCCTAAAACAAGATTCAAGATGGTCTGGAATCCCCAGCAGTTGATATTTTTACAGTGGGGATACATTTCCAGAACTGTTTCAAGCTTCACAGGCACGAGAAGCAGATGCACTTGGACTTGGGGAACAACCACAGGGCCTCGCCTGTGTCTTTTATTTATGCTCCTTCCCCACACTCTGAGCAGATCTTGTGATTGTTTCCTTGTCACTGGGTGCGGAGACAAGCTGGCACTGTATGACTTTGGGATTTTTCCCTAAACTGCAGCTTGGCATTTTTTCCTGGGGTAATCAGACAGCTCTGTATCTGGGCTAATTTTATTATTAGGAGAAAAATCAAGGTAATCTATGCAACCAAGATAAAAATACTGAAACTTGAATATATCAGTTAACCCTTAATTTTCTTAAAACAAGGTACTTAACACTACATGCCGGATGGTTACTTGAGTCAAAAGGAAATCCTTAAATCAAATCAGCTGGCAGTAAATGGAGGCAAATTACGTCACAAAAGATAGAGATTTTGTGTGACTGTTTATTTAATCTAAACATAAACTTCACTAGTTTAATCCCCCAAAGCCATGTTTCCTGGCCATTTGGAGAACTGGAACTGGTGTTCTTTTCCATTGTCCATTTCAGTTCTCCTGAGAAGAAAGTGGAGACACAGTCTGATGAGGCGGCGGTGATGCTGAAATCCATGCCCCGTCTCAAACTTTTCTCCCCAGCAGGATCAAGTCTTCAGAGTCTCTAACACTTGCTGCTATTAATAAAACCTGAATAAAATGATGCCTTTGTCTGAAGACATTAGCAGAATTGTAGGGAGTTGCAAAGGACGGGGTGGAGGGGAGGGTGGGGGAGGCCAGTTGTCCAGGGCTCCAACCTGAAGCCTGGCTAAATTTGTTAGGGGCCGGCACCCTGCCAGCCATCAGTGTACCAACCATGGGAACTGTGCTGCCAGCCGAGGTGTCCAGGGGCTGGGAATAGTTCTGTTTACTTTCAGCAGTTCTACCACAGGCCCTGCTCTGAAATCCTAAAGACTATTTATTAACTTAATGAAGCAGGTTTAAAAACATTGGAGTCTCGCTGTATACATATGTTAATGACCAATTTAGAAGGACATTATAAAGATATCTAAATATGTCAAACTAGGAAAACTACCATCTACCCCTCCTCACTCAAACCCTTGACTCGGAAAAAATGTTTCCCTGTGTAGTTCTAATTTGAGGGTAGTGCAGTGTTGAAGTACCTTGTCTGGATACTAAAATCATCTAGAAATTCTGGGTCCCACCATAGTCCAACAGAGACCGAATCTCAAGGATAAGACCAAGTATGGCTCCATCTAGATACTCCCTGCGGCTTCCCAGCTGATTCTGATGTGGAAAAGAGATGCACATGGTGGTGGTTACGACAGTACTTTCAGGCTAGTGGCACCGAAACCACTTGACTGGCTTGTATGAACAGATTTATGGACCCTGCTTCTGGAAGTCTTGATTCAGTTGGTCTGGAGTGAGGCTAGGGAATGTTCTTCTCTGGGCCCCATCCTGGTTGCTGCCCTGAAGCCCTCGTTTTGACATTCACTGCTGTGAAGAGATTCCCGAGCCATTCGGCACCTCCCAACAGACATGTGACATTAGAAAACTTGCACAGCTGTTGTTGACAGTGGTGATTTGGAGAAGGGGCATCAAGTCAGGGTGGAGAAAATAGATTTTTAAGAAAGGATTAAGGTGCAAACGTTAAGACTGAAGAGAAGAAATTTTGAATCTTAAAAGTACAGGCTGGACAGTCTTCCCAGAACAGCTCAAGAAGACCGAAGGGAACTCCAACAAGGTAAAGTAATTTGAAGTACAGGTTCTTTTTTCTTTGTCTTTTTTGAAACAAGGTCTCGATATGCAGTTCAGGCTGGCTTTGAGCTCACAATGTAGCCTAGCGTGGTCTCAAACTCAGAACAATCCTGTCTCAGCCTCCCAAGTGCTGGGATTACAGGCGTGCACCACCAAGCCCAGCTTAAAGGTCATTTAAAGGAAAAGTTCTTGGGGGTGTCTGTGTCTTCTTCCATGTGCCAAAATACAGGTAAAGGGTGGTTTTGCTTATGTCACCTTCTAGTGTCATTAGCGCTACACCTATCGGGAATGAGCCACATATATTATGCCTCCATAAGCATTAAATTCTCTGAGATCAGGTGAGATTAGGCATGTTCAGTGTGGTATGGCCGTGGACTATAAGCATTAAATTCTCTATTTGTTTTTGTCTTTTCCACAACAATCTAACTTGGACAGTTCCTTAAAGAAACAAGAGTTAGAAGGAATGAAGTTGCAAAGATTCTTAGAGTTTGAGAAAAAAATCTAGGAGAGACCATGTGTGGGGCTATGTAGGAGGTGGCATGAACCAGGGGAAAGCTTATCCAGTGGCTCCCATCTCTCAGCAGTCAAAAGAAACCCTGAGGTGTGGAGTCCTATGTCTGTCGTGGTGAGGGAGGTGGAATGGTGGGGGTGAGAGACCCAGGAGTGCCCTGCAGAGCAGACTGCCACTGCCTGGAATTGTCGGCATTCACATGGGGCTTGGACAAGGTCAGCGGACTGCAGCTGAAAGGTTCCGAGGTGGAGTGGGGAGGTGGGTGAGGCACTCTGCAAACAGAGGGCTGGAGGAGGGGCTGCCGTGGCCCCAGACAGTCTGTCAGTTGCTCAAGTGACAACACTGTACTCACAAACCAGCAACGGCTCCAGAACCAGAAGGTGCCATTGGTTTCCAAGCTCTCTGTAGGTACTGGGCAACACTTCCTAGCAAGATCAAAGCAAACTTGACCTTTGTTTTTAGTGCCCACCCTCAGGGCAGGAGACATTAACAAGCCTTAAAAATAACCTCAAAGTAAAGTAGGAATGGGGTTCCCGTTATCCATGAGCAAGATAGCTGTCTTCTGAGTTGGCAGGGAGGGTACAGTTGCAATTGGCGCTGTAAGGCGGCCTTTAAATTGGTTTTAGGAGAATCCTGTGGGAGTTATGATTCCCTGGTTGCACAGTTACTTTTCAGTTGTGCATAATATGAGATATGATCCAAGAGAACAGTGCATGTTCATACTTACAAAAAATTTACTACAGTAAAAGACACAACGCCATTAATCTCCATCAGAACATTCCCTTGCGCCTCAAACACGCTTCCCCGATAGTCCTTGCCACTGTTGAAGCCGTTCTGAAAGCTCTCTTTTGTGAGTGTGTGTAGTTATGCTGTTGTGGCTGCCTCCACGTCCTGAATAGATTCCGGAAGAGCCAGGGGTCACGCAGTGCCAGATCTGGTGAATTGGGCAGGTGAGGATGCATTGTACTGTTTTTATGAACCTAACTTTTCATTGGATGTGCTTGGCACACAAGCATGCACCGCATTTTTAAAGATCCCGTTTCCCAAATACACTCCTGGAAGAGCACTTCCAGAGCTGCTTCGGAAGTGGTAAGGGTAGTGGAACAACTATGCTCAAAGTGGGGGGACTCTTGAGGGGGGTTAGCGGAAATGTGTCTTTTACTGTAATAAATTCTCAAAATACAAGCGTTCACCATATATTTTCATCTTCCTTATAGTTGCAAATACTTTGTAAGCACATCTCACTGAAAGTGGGAGTGGGACTAATCTAGGGATTAGAAAACCCGAGGTCTAGCTCTGCTTCACCATTAATTCACACTGGAGGCTCCAGCCGCCTCAGCTCCCTGACCGTCACTGTCCTCTTGCAGAATGATTTTCTTCGAGATTATATCCCATCAATATCCCAGGAAACAGAGATGAGGAATCTGGTGTTTGGTCCTATTTAGGTCCCAGTATTTGAAGCATATAACTGGGGTTAAATAAGATTCAAATTAGGCAAAGCTGCATGTTTCCTGGAGTTTGGTGTTTAGGCCAGAATAAGGTTTTAAAATAGAATAAAGAAATCAGTAGAAGCTTGTTCCTAAGGTAGGGACAAATAGGACAATTGCTGTAACAGTTTGATTTTGGTAAACAAGAAATTCGGAAATATTAACACAACACTGTCATGGAGTTAAGTGACTACTTGGGTTTATTTTTTCTCTTCTGAAGGTTAAAAGAAATTTACATTCCTCAGAGTCCTAAAATAAATGAGATTTTACTGGAATCTTTATACATTATTTCTCTATTTCTTCCATTGCCCTTTATTGCTTCTGTTACTATTGTAAAGCAGAACAACTTTTTTAAAACAAAATAAGATACAGTCTTATTTTATTATTATCTTATGTGAAAATTTTTATTTGTTTCCCAGTCATTGTTCTATTTCTACTGCATGTGTCTTGTGGCTAAAGTAAAAACAAATATGAAAATTCAGATGAAACAGTTACAAATCATAAATGCATTAATAGGGTATAGTCAATCGTAAAATTGGCTATAAATAGCTGGCTTGTATAATTGCATTATTAAACCAATTAGGAAGAAAATGCTAATGGTATTATAATCTCAAATCATCCTTATAGATAATTTATGGCTCATCAATCACTTTTGTTTGTTGAAATCTAATGTCCATTGAATTAATGGTATAAAAGTCATGTTTCTATTAGTTCCTGGTTCCATCTCCTCGCTTAGGGCTTTCTCCACCTAAGTGTCCTCTTCTCTGTCTGAAACTCCCTGTTTAATTGCTTTTGCTTCCACAGATGAGTACATGCAAGATGTCCATGGAACGTATGGGGATGGGGAGCCCAGTAGAGACCACCAGGCTGTGTGAAGGTGACATGGTGTGGAATTTATTGTGCCTGGGTGCAGGCAGACAGAGAGCAATAAGGCTGTCTGCTCTGAACAAAGAGAAGTTGGCCCCTTCTATAGGAGTGGAAAGAAGACACAGAAATGAGACAGGAAGATTTTAAGATGCATCTGTGGTCAAAGTTCTCTGGCTGCCTTGCACCTCTGTGGGCAAAGTCCTTGAAGCGTCCAGGGTAAATTTTGGGTGTCTCCAGATGTCCCCAGATGCGCTAGGACCTGCAAAATTCCTTGTCCTGTCTTCTTTACAACATCCTGCGCTGGCCATGAGTTCTCTGCTGAGAGTGGTGCTTCTGCTGGCAAGCAGGTGGGGGGCTGGGGAAGTCGGTCCAATTCAAGCCTTCCTGTCCAATTCTAACTACAGTTGAGTCCTGTCTGCCCGCTGCTGGGTCCTGCCTTCTGTTTCCTTTTCTTCCTTTGATCTCCCTCTGTCCTTTTCCCCCTTCATCTCTTTCCTCTTCTTTCTCCTTCCTTCACCTCACCCTTTCTTTCATTTGTTGGTCTAGTACTTTTGGAGCGCAGGGTCCCCACTGTGTGTCTAGACCAGAAGTGAGTTTCGGCAAACATGAATACCCCAGAAGGAAGGCCGGGCTCTGCCCTTGGGCAGTTTGCTCTGTGGTAAAGATAACAGGCATCCAGAAACTGTGTGGCCAACTCTCCCTACTCTGCTCGTCGCCTCCCAGCCATGGCAGCTGAATTGAAAGCCGTACCATAGCCATTGGGGAGCTCTCAAACGTAACAAATGCTTTGTAGGTTTTTATCATTTCCTTCTTCTGGAAACTTCTTTGTCCCAGGTTTTCGTTTCTGTTCTTCACTACTTTGATCATTTTATCCTCCAGACTTTCTTGGTTTCTTTTCCTGTATCAGTGAAATAGGTGGCAATTTTGTAGTATGTGTCCTTCATCCTTTTTTGTGTTTTTTTCTTCTCATGATTTCCTCAGGCAAATCTACTTAAATCCATGCATTCAGCCAATACCTCTAGACCTATAGTTACACAGCCAGGCCTCTCTGTCTCTGTCTCTGTCTCTGTCTCCTGGGACTCACCTTCCTCTATTCAACTGCCTGGTAGGCATTCTATGCTTGCTCAGATTAAGCGTCCTAAGCTGAGTTTATTTCCTACAAAACTGGTGGCTCCTATGTTTCCACTTTTGAGGACAACCGTACATAGTTGCCACATTAGCCTGTTGAAAATGAAAGATTTTCGAGAACAGGCTTGCATAGGTTAGATTTGAATTGAAATTTAAATGACAAGGAGGAGCGAGTCACAGTATTTGGGGAACAGAGTATTCCAGGCAGGACAAACAGAAAGTACAAAGCTCCAGAGATAGAGGATGGATTTTTGAGGAATTCTCAGAAGGAAGACCAGTGTGGCTGGAGGAGTTAGCAAGAGGGAAAGAGTGCCGAATGGGTGAGAAGTTACACCAACAAGTTGTTGATCGTACAGAAGGTGAGTTTTATTTTAAGCAAAATAGAGAGTTGGAAGGGGATCAAAAAGAGTAGAAATAAAGTTGTACAAGTCCTTGGGGTCAAAGGCAAGAATGCAGTTGTACAGGTTGACAGGAAGGATCCTTAAAAGGGTGAAGTGGGAAAGGTAGGGTGGATCTAAATGCACTTTGTAAAACAATCTATGAAGATTTTACATTTTGTGCTGCAGTGGGTGGGGGCTGTGGAAAGCTTAATGGTAAATTGTGTTATTTCAGAAGCATGATTTTGGCAGAATTAAGGAAGATAAACTGGCCAACAGATAAAGATGAGGGAGGTCACATAAGGACAGCATCAGTGTGTCCACAGAGCAAGAAAGGGTTTGTGAGAGATTAAAACCTGTCGGGAGTGAACTGAGCATGATGGAAAAGACAGTTATTGGAGGTAGCACTGGTTTAACCAGATCATCTTTCCTTACTGCTGTTCTAGCTTTATACAGGCCTACCTGAATTATTAATATACTTTCTACTGCATCAAGTCCTGTGTAGTGTATGTTTTAATTTCATACCATAAAGTGTCCTTATATTTATCTGGTAATATTGTGTCATTTGGGGAAGTTATGCAAGATTAATTTAAATTTGCATAACACCTCAGAAATAATTCTATAAGTTAACTTTTGTTTAATACATAGACACGAATCTTGGCGTCAGCATAGTTTATCATTTAATTATTTTAAAATAAAGGTTAAGAGCAAAAACTTAATCCAGGTTTGCTGTCTTGAATCAGTTGGAATGACTTTTCTTTAAATATGTTACAGCCAAAGATTCAAGGAAGAGTTTGGTGTTCCTGTGGGGAAAACAATTAAACTACCTCTATATCTCATATAGCCAATTTTTAAGCTTCAAATTACTCACACAGGAACACAAATATCCTAAATTGCTTAATTTTTAAATCTTTAGTGCTTTTGAGGATAGGACACAAAGCACTGCTTGTTCTAACACTGCACACCACAGTGTGGTTTTTCTATAATAAAGAAATGGTAATAAGCCAAAAGCAATTATATAAAAGGTGTTCTTTCTCTTACAAAAGTCACTCAACTATGGTGTATGTTGAGGGTTGTGATTTCACTGTGTTGGGAAGAATGTTCTTTATTGTATATTTGACTCATCAGTAAAAGGACAAATGTTTTATAATGCCATTGAAGTGTCAGTGGGAATGATAGGTTGGAAAGGGAATTTTTTGGAGATCCAGAGCAAAACAGTCTTGGTGTGTGTTTCATTAGCATGTTTCTCATAGTCTGAAGGTGTTATGGCTTGTGCCTAGACGTGCCCTGAAAGCCTCCTGTGGTCATAGGTGGGGCTTTTGGGAGGAGGCTGGATCTAAATGTGTGATGCTGAGTTTAAGGATGTGATGCTGAGATTGATTCGTGATGCAATGCTAGGATTAAGGGTACTAGGGTTAAAAGGCTCTTAGGCTGGCTCTTAGGGCAGACAGGACTTAAGGAATGGAATGTAAAGGTCATCAAGAGGACTGCTGTGGTCACTTGTTGCTTGCTGCTTGTTGCTTGCTACTTTGCTGCCTTCCTGCCTCTGCCCACCATGGACTGTTTCTCTTCTGTGGTGTCCTTCTGCCATGCCACCCTGCCTTGGAGCCAGCCAACTGTGAACTGAAACCTCAGCAAACCGTGAGCCAAAATAAACCTCCTTTAACTTTAGGTGTTGGGAATTTTGTCTCAGTAGTGAGAAAGTAGCTAAGACAGTAAGTCTGTCCACTCGTGCACAGGCAGCCTCAGCATGGGAGCAAGTGAGGCAGGAGAGCAGTGTCGTGAGTACCACCAGCAGAGCGCTGGGGATGAGGCTCGGGGACAGAGTGCTCAGCGGCATGCACCGTCCGGATTGCATGTCCAGCACTGCAAAAACAATAGCAAAAACAAAAACGAAACTACACACACACACACAGCTACATATTGATATATACACAATATCAATATATACTGATATATATCAATGGGAAACTTTCTACATATTTTAAAGTGCTTAGTGACAGTTTGGAGATAAATCTTTGGGATAAATAATACTGCAGGAACTTTTGTTATCCTTAAAAAATAGAATCACTGGGGACTTGGGGTGCAGCTCAGTGGAAGAGATTTGCCTAGCATGTGTGAGACCTGGTGTTCAACCCCTAATGCTGCAAAAAGAAAAAAAGAAAGAGTTGCTCATAATTCAGGACCTCAGCCATGTTAAAAATAGACATTAACCAAACAAACATTATGCAACTAAAAAGTTCCATTAAGTGTGTTTTTTTTAATATAGCAACATAAATGAAAGAAATAGAATATTGAACAGCATAGTGGCTGACTAGCTAAAAATTGCTCAAGAATACAAAGAATTAGGGTGCTTTCCACACAATATTAATAATATTGAGTGGAGTGTCATGCTGAAAACACATTAGGAAATTCAAAAACTTGATGGATTTGCAGTTGCTATATTTGGTACAGGGCATTTTATAATCACTGTTCTAACTTTAACAAACCTAGTCACATGTCACACCCAGCATTAAAGCATACAGCAGACACTTAGTAAATGTTTGAATTAATGTGGAAATGGCAAATTCCTTGCCAATTTTTTATTTCTAATCTTACATGGAAAAAATGATACTCTGATTTTGTTCAAAAAGGAATCTTGATATGAAATATGTGTCAAAATACATTTGATCTGCATGGCTTGTGGACTGTATTTACAAATCTGCTTTTCTCCAAAATATTTTTGTAGCCCCCCCAATTAGTACTCATGAAGCGTTCATATATGTAGAGAGTGGCAAAAAATTTGGGTTGTCTAGTACATCATCCCGGCTGACACTGGATAAGGTGTTCATTTCTCCAACTGTAAAAAAGTGTCCTTCTTGTGTTCTATTTAATGCTGTGTTTTTCACACTTTTGTTAGTAATTTTTCTGCTTGAATTGGACCCGAGGGATAGTGCTGAAGCACTGCCCAGTGTTCCTAAGTACAAGACTGATGTGCTTTGTGAGAAAAAGGACATGTTAGTTACCCTCTCCTTAGGCATGAGTTACTGTGCTGCTGGGCATGAGTTCAGTGTGAACACGTAAACCCAGCGCATTAAATCAGGTATCCTTAAACAGAAGCACGCAGTAACAAAGTAAGTAGTGATCAGATAATGTAATGTGACCAGGGGCTTCTAGGAACCTGCTGATTCAGTGTTTGTGATGACTCTGTGGAACATAAATCATCAGGAACATGGAGAGTCCCCTGGATTTATCCATGTGAAGTGCTATCTGGGGGTTGCTTAAAATAATGCCGAGTGGCACAGGGAGTCAGTCCAGACATTGATGATATAAATTGGCACTGCGTGGAAAGCTGTGAAAGTCACAGTGATGGGGCATCCAGGGTTCCTTAAACTGTTTCTCAGGGCTGGGGGCCCCGCTCGGGGATGCAGCATGGACTTGGCATGCAGAAAGCCCTGGGTTTGATCCCAAGCACCAAACTCAATAAAAATAAATAAACCGTTTTTTAAAAATGTTTAAAAATATATTTGGCATTTCCATGAAAGAAGTATCTTTTAAAATATCATTCTACGTATTTAGAGACTTAACTTCAAACTGAACTGTTTTGCTCTCCATTTCAGGACTTTTTTCCTTGTTTCTCCAGGTTTACCATTGTCTGTTGTAGCTTCAAGAAAATGTAAGGAAGCAAGAACAAATCTGAGCGCTGTGGAAAGAGGCTAACTGAACTGTGCAGACCTAGGAGAGGCAGGTTGTGCCTCACATGTTATGTCTGTTCAGGTCTCTGCCAGAGTTTTGCCTACACAGCTGTCTTTCCTTCAGCAAGGACACTGTGACATCTTCATTTGTCTTTGGAGAATACGTTGTGTAAGGGAGCCCTGCTGTGAAGGGTTAAACCTTATATCCCAAGCCCAGTAAAGAGTACAGGACTGGGTGGTTTGCCTCATTGGAAGAACATTTTCTTTGTAGTTTTGTGTTTCCCTTGACCCTTCAGTGTGGGGGGTGATCCCAGGACTGCTCATGACAGATTGACAGGCAAGGTTGGGTTACTGAGCAGGGGAAACAGGCCAGCAGCTCTGTTTGTTTGTTTTGTAATGAAATAACAGCCCAAATCGAAAGAGACAGGAGAAAAATACACGGAAAATAACATAATTGTACCTTGGGCTTTCCTAATGTTTTTTGCCTAAAGAGCTCAAAATATTCTCTAAACATAAACTCCAACTTCAGTAGCTCCAAGGTACAGACAGGGCAAGCATTGTTACCTTCATGTGGAAGGTGAGGTCAGGCAGGGCAGGGCACTCTCAGAGCCAAGATGAGGACTCAGAACTTGACTCCTGTTCAGCAGCCAGCAAACTTTACTGCACAACTTTCCCCACTGGCTGAGTTTTCTTCTCTCCTTTAAACCTCCCCGCAGGCCTCTTGTGATATCCGTTCTCTCATCATCTCTTCCCACCCTCCGTAACTGAGCAGTGCCCCTCCAGCTTCAGCCCTGTAGCCCCTACCATCACTGTGTTCTCTTTTTGTCCTTCCCACCAGCACATTGTTTATTCTTGCTCCATTGGATGCTTTAGTGAATTGTATTCTTGTATGTCTGGCTGAGCCAGATTGGGTGCTGACTAAATATTTCTTGACTAAATTCTTTTATTAAAACAAGCTTTTTAAAGGAATCCAATAGAGTTATCTCAAGACTTACATCTTCTGTAGGTTACTTTCTAATAGGAGGAAATGTTCTGTAATTGAAACCCAAGGATTTTGCAAAGCTAAGTCATACCGACTAATGTTTGGAGAAAGCACCTTTGCACGGCAAGAGGTCCCTTTCATGATCTCTGACCTGATACTGACACCACCTTTCCACCAGTCATCTCCAGAGATGGGGGTGAGAGCAGAAAAGTGGGTGATAAATACACCCCACAGTGCTGTTTAAATCACGGAGGAGTAAAACACCAGGTTTCAACCCAAGTGTCTTCGCAGTAGAAGTAAAACCCTTCAGTGTGCTCTTCTGCTTTATGTCTTTCTTTGTGCCAGGTATCTTTTATTTTATCTAAGTGCTTTCCCCACACACAAACAGAAGAGGCCTTCTGGGCCCAGCCATCAGAGGGAAGCTTCTTCAAAGTCTCAGACCCTCATCAATCAGCAGTAGAGCAGAGTCACTTTCCTGCCCCGCAGGCTTATGTTGCCTATTGATGAAGACTTCTTGCTCTCCAGGAGCACGCTCTGAATGACCATATGAATAAAGAGCTTTTCTCACAGAAACAGATCAGGACAAACTGTAACCAAGCAGATCAGAGCACAACCAGACCTCTAGTAGCTTTTGGAAGGTTTAAATACCAGACTAAGGACTGTCTGGAGGACAGACCAAATTGTGGCCCCTGTGTCAGAGTATTTTTGTAAAACTAATAGTTTTATATTGGCTACTTCTCATTCCCTGTTGTCGCATACAGCGTGGCAAGTGTACACCCATTTGCTTGTTTCCATTCAGTCAGGGAATGCTTAAGGCAGCTGTATCTGTGAGTGTTTACTAGAGAGGCAGATATGACACAAGATACACAAATATATAAGGATTTACAAGGTTGGCTTACAATGGCCACCCACAGAGTTGGATGAGGAAGACTGCAGAGGGTGTCTGCACACTGGAGACCGAAGGATCCAGTCCAAGGCCTGGAGCTCACTGCAGTGTCCCATGAGAGTCTGTACCAGGAGGCCAGCAGGTCTGCAATGGAAGGCTGGAGTCCACTCCAAAAGGCTCAAGGATCTGCACCGGAAGCTGAAGGGTCTGCACTGGAAGCCAGGAGATGACATCCAAGGTGAAGGGGAAGACGGGACCTGCTTGGGACAAATAGCAGCGGAGCTGTCCTTCCTTCCCCTTTATACCATCCAGGCAATGAGCCGCCCTAGAGCGGGCCTTCTACACCCTAGGGTGTGGAATTGCTGGACCATTTTAGTTGAGCTTCTCTTACTCAGTTTGACCCAATCAACCATCACAGTGGCTTAACATCTACATATAATAAGAACTTAAAAATTACATTAAAATTGGGGCACAAGGAGATCAATACCAATGAAAAGTGAGTAGAAAAGGTGAGGTAAGAATAATAATGTTTAACCATAAATGATTTGCCATGAGATGGGTGTTACTTTCCATTTTACAGGTCAGATAACTGAGGTATGGGTTAGTGATTAAGTCTTACACATTTTAAGTAAAAGTGGTCTGGGACTCAAAGTACAGGCTGCTGGTCCCATGATGCTTTATTGACTCATCACTGAAGCTGCGAATAAGGTTAATACCCAGGGTAGAACTCGTAAAATCCTCTGGTCAGGAGACTGACCACAAATTCGACTCTGTTTTTGGCAGACAAAATTGAGAAGGAAAAATGATCTGTTATATGGTGCACAGTTGTTAGGAGATAAAAACAAACTAGTTGCTCAAGAGTAGCATAATTATTTCTGGTTCAGAGACCAGGAAGAAATTTCTCTATAAATTCTTACAAAGAAGTCACTATGTGATAAAGAGGCCAGAATTCTTCAGCAAGTCTGAAAAATGTTTGTAGTGCTGTTTCTAATACTGTCCCCATCTATGTCAAAAACCAAAGCCAAGTACAATAGAAGGCAGTTAGTTCAGTGTTTGTGTGTGTGTGTGGGGGGGGTGGCAACCACGCAGAAGAAGCAATCAGGGTTGTGCACCTCTGCTGGGCTGGCTTAATTTAGAAAATCATTTTGGGGAATTTAGAGGGAAGAATGAACTGTAGATCCTGCAAGCCACTGTCCATAATTTGTTGCCTCAACTCCACATTTGTAAACATTTGAGAGGCAGTGAAATTGAGGTTATTTCCTGACCACTACCTGGACAGCAGTTATTCTGTGGTAAGTATGGAGCCTTAGCTTTAGTAGCAAAGTAAGAGGGGGCAAGAATGATTTCTTTTCTGCTTTTCTTTTAACATAGACATACTATTTGTACATCTTCACAGTATACTTTATGATAACTTTATACATGTGTGCAGTGTACAATAAGCAAAACTAGGCAAGAAGCATTTTTATCTCATCAAATGTTACTCATGTTTATGTATTGTATATTGGTCAGCTGTGCCATTTCTGTGGAAAATACCTGACATCCCCAACTGAAAAGCGGACACATTCATTTGACTCCTGGCCAGCTGGGTCTGAGGCAGAGACATCATGGCTGAGGAGGTGGGCAGAATGCTGCTCTGCTCACAGCGGCAGGGAGAACAACAGCAAAACAGCACCCAAAGGGGGCAGGGACCAAATACATTATCTCAAGCCAGCCCTCCATGACCACCTGGACACACCTGGAAATATGATTTGCTCATCCCCTGGGTTGATCTCAGGCCTATCAAGTTGACCTCCGAGCTTCACTGTCACTGTTCATCCATATTCAATCTGATACCCAAACACATCTCCTGAAACCACCCTTAGTCTTCAAAGAAACACAAGGTTATAATTCCACCTTCCATGATATAACCATCCTGTGTACAACTGAAAATGCACTGATTCCTGCACAGAATTCTCAGCAGTTGTTCGAAAACCAAGTTCAAAGTTCTCCTCCATCACTGGACCCGCCCCCACCCATAGCACGATGACGGGGT